>JACGDI010005381.1:1230417-1248144 GCA_014898725.1 Jacaranda copaia
CTCTCTCTTTTTTATGAGATTTTTTCCTATATTTTTTCTTTTTATAAAAACCATATTTTTTATTTTTATTTTTATTTTTATCAATAGGCTTAGGAATGTCCATACCAAATTGTCCACAAAATTGACCTAATTGTTTACACTCAGTAATATTATTACACTTAATTTGTTGGTTTAATTTTATTTCATTACATAAATTTAGACCTTCTTAAATACAAGTTCCTATTAACTTACCATAAGTAAATTTATCATAGTCAATATTGACATCATTTTACCTGAGTGTTTTCCTAACCCTTTTAGCAAACAACGAAGGCAGACCATCAATAAATTTTGACTTCCAATGAGAACTATTAGACTCATAAAGTTCTAAAACTCTGGACAAAAAAGTATTTTTATACCACCTAAATGAGGTGAGACTCTGACACTTTAAACCATTAAGCAAGGTTCTAATATGCTCAAAGTTATTGGTCCATCTACCAGTAAAGTGTTCTATAATAATAACAATTAAAGTATAAACAACATTTTCAATAGTATTATCAACACTTGCACCTTAATGTTCTTGTTTAACCATATTAAGAATTTCTTCTTTATTAGCTTGGGTTAAGTAGTTATCCCATCAACCTTTAAGTTGATCAGTAAAACCAGCAATTATTATTTTAGCAACAATTTTATCAGAATTACCATTATTCTTACAAATTGTGCTATACATTAACATACAATGCACCAAATTATAAATATGATGCTTCGTAAAACTATCTAAATTCCACTCATAAATATGTTTATTAGAGTATGAGTTATTAAGAATTAAATCTTGTTCCTCATGCAATACATCTTGAGGAGAATGTCGTGGATAATAATAAGTACTCATGGTTGGATGATCAGCATATTTTTTAAGTTTATTAACTTCTTCATTAATAGCATATTGGCAAGACTCATCATCCATAATATTATCAAGAGTGGAAATTTTAAATTTTAGCAAATCTTTTAGTTATTAACTTTTCAAGTTCAGACATATATCTTAACTTAAAATTATCAATTTCAGAGGGAGGTTGAATACTAGGCATAGCAGTACAGACAGGCAAATCAGGAGAAATAACAGTTTTATTAATTTTTTCTTCTAAGTCACCCATAATTTTATTAAGCTTATGAATATTATTAACAATTGTAGAAAGTCTTTGATCTAGAGAAACCAAGCTTTCTCCAAGAACATTTAAATATAAATTAGCATAATTTTGCTATCTTATCAAAAGATTAATTTCTCTAGAAGTAACAGGCATGTGATCACTAATAAGCAATTTATGAAATGCCGAGAAATACAAATTTTTATTTCCTTCAACATAGAAAGTTTCTTGTGGAGGAAAAATAGACTTTTGTTTATTACCACTTTCAACAATATAAGTTCGTTAAAAAATAGAAAGATAAGGTTTTATATAAGTAACCATACACCAAGAAACAAAAGGAACTAATTGATCCTTTTCAGATACAAATTTATAAAATTCACTTTGAAAAGAATTTTGTTGTTCTTTAGAGAAATTGTTAAAAAACCATTCTCGAAACATTGTTAATTTATCCTTATTAAACTTAGTTTTTATTAAATTCCTATCACTAGTTCCAGGACTAAAATCATATTTTGTTTTAATCATTTAAAATAAATAATTAAATGCAAGCATTTTTCACAGAAAAATCCATATCCGAATCAGTTGGCTCAATTGTATCATCACTATTATTATCTTGCATATTAATACCATGAACAATATTAGAAGGATTAATTTTTTAATCTGTCAAATCTAGTATCAATATTAATTTATCAAACTTAATAGAGTATTAAATAAATATCACCTTATAATCAAATTTTTTTTGTTTTAATTTTAAATTAATGTGAAGATTAATATTTAATGAGGAATATTTTTTTGAAGAAGATTAATTTATTTATTATTTCAAATTAAAATATCTTAAAGTTATTTATTAAATGAATACATGTAATATTTCATTCATACATTAAATATTCAAGATAATTAATATATTATTTATTTAATAAGTAAATTTAATTAATTTAATATATTATTCAATAAATAAATTATTTTTTAATAATTAGTTTAATTAAAATTATAAATATAAATTTTAGAATTCTTAAACTAATAAAATTTTAATATTTTCATATATGTAAATATATATATATATGAATCAGTAAAGTGAGAGAGTGATAAATGAATGAATAATGTAATAGATAGTGTGAGAAGATGAGGGGATCTGTGTAGTTTTTAGGGTATAGGTTTTTTAGATGAATTGATAGGGAGTTTTTTGGGGGATAAAATTTGAGTTTTTTGAAAAAAAAAATTTGAGAAATATGTCTTTATTTTAAAAAAATTTTGAGGGTTGAAAAATATTTCTAAAAAATGTAGGAGAACAAAATCTTAAAAAATCCTTTATATCTTACGCTAAAATATATTAATTAGACGAATGAGAATTTGTGACAAGCAAAATAGTGTCCGAAAATTAAAAAATAAAAATAACAAAGAAAAGAGCAAAGCGTGTTTCAGCGCTAGCACGTTCTTATGTTGTTACCCTCCACCGTCATATGCACCGCATTAAAATCAAATCGCCATAGTATAGGACAGTGTGTAACCCTAGAACCCTAAAATCAGTAACTTCGCAAATTCTCCGTCAATGGCGGCAATAAGCCTCCGCAAAGGTAACACTCGCCTCCCGCCGGAGGTGAACCGGGTTCTCTACGTGCGCAATCTACCGTTTAATATAACGAGCGAGGAAATGTACGACATATTCGGGAAGTACGGGGCCATACGGCAGATCCGCATCGGCACCAACAAGGACACACGGGGCACGGCCTTCGTGGTGTATGAGGATATCTACGACGCTAAGACCGCCGTTGACCACCTGTCGGGTTTCAATGTCGCCAACAGGTACTTGATTGTTTTGTATTACCAGCAGGCGAAGATGGGCAAGAAATTTGACCAGAAGAAGAAGGAGGACGAGATTCAGAAGCTCCAGGAGAAGTACGGGATTGGTACTCCTGCTTCCAAAGATAAGTAGTGTGCGTTGAGGCAGTAGAGACTATGGAAGCTTTTTCTATTAAATAACTGTTGTTAATTTTGAAAAAGAAGTTTATGTGTTGTGCAAAAATACTTTGAATTGTTGAATTAATGGAAATTTGGGGAGCTAATTTGCACTGAATTTCTGCTCTTGTGATCTTTTCTTGCTTTGTTGTGATTTTTCATGGCAACTTACAAATTGTCTTATATTTAAACGGTGCTTTGGATTTCATACCTTCTGATTTATGCATCATTTGGAATCAAATTATTGCAGTATTCTAAGATGTTGGCATTCAGTTAGTTTATGTGGCACTGCACGCTGCATTGTTGTGGACCTGTGGTAGATGCTGCTTAATTTGATGTTATAGACATTCTTTATACGTTATCAGCTGACTGTAGCTTGGCTGCTCTTGCTAGGGACTTGCATCATCGTTCCTTATCTCTTCTCAGTGTTCCATCAACAATTTTATAGTGGTTCCGGGTTCTTTCTCATATTTGAATGAGGTTTCCCCATTTTAGGTTGCTAACCTCAAAATACATATTGGGCTTTCTGTTCAATTGATGTTTCATCATGTATTTAAATTCATAGATATATTTTTAAGTATATATGGGCTAGAACAAAGTGTTTTTATAAGGAAATAGTTAATCCATCTGGAGTTTATTTATGATATGGAATAAAAAGTAAAGCACCATAGACGAAACTTGGACAATGAAACCCTCAAGTGGATCGGATATCAAATCTCCCTGTGGGGCCTTGTCTTTGGAAAATTGGAAAGAGGAAGGGCTGTTGAGGGCCTTTTTTCCCCTTATTGGATTCAAGGTTCTTCAAGTGCTTAAAGTTGCCTGGTTCAAGAACAATTTATACACTGTAGTCAACATGTTTGAAACCAGAAAAGGAAACATATATGCCCAAGAATGTGTTTATGAAGCTGAAAAAATAAATAGGGAAAATGCATAGTTTTTGGATGGATAGACAAAGTCCATATAAATGGTCGTCTTAAAAAGAAAAGAAAACGATTGGTACTTCTGATATGGTTTCAATACACAACATCAAATGCGGCAGTATATAATTCTTTTTCCAAGTTAAAGGACTTTTAATTTCACTGCTTTGCTTACAAATGGGAACTAATCTGTCCAATCTAACAACTCTTAAAGTCACGTACTCCTTAGAAATAACAAAAAACAAGCCTCAAGCATTTTCCCTTCAAATTTTAGCCCTTGAAACACATTAATGTACATGATTTTACATATATATAATATATATAAAGCTACATGATTTATACATAAAAGCCTGCTATAACATTAGTATCTCTGAGATCTGCAGAACATTTCCCCTTAGCTCAATGAAGAAATTGAGGTAACGTACATGTAAAAATGAAGTCCATCCTCTCGCTATGTTGGCCATTTGTAAACTAAGAAATGAAGACACCATCTCTTCTTTTCTTAGTATTTGCTACCAAATCTGGGTTCCCTTTCTTCATCATGGCTACAAATTCATCATAGTTGATTCGGCCATCCTGCACATGTTTGAAGAATAATGTTCAGTTCATGGAATAATGATGAAAGCTTATGGGGATAGATTGAGAGTCATTTGCTTACATTATCAGAATCAACTTCAGATATGATTTCCTTTATGTCCTTATCATCACCCATGCCATAGTCTCTCAGGGCCTGCTCTAGTTCTTCTATCGTAATGTACCTGATCAGAAGAAGAAAAATAATGATTTTTTTTTATGGGCTTTATTAATCATAACAAGCACAAATGAAATATCTTTTCTTTATATTATCATAATGCGATAGGTGTAATTACCCGCTATTGTCTTTGTCAAAATACTGGAATGCTGTGTAAAGATGCTCTTCTCTGTCCATTCTGTTCATATGCATTGTTGCTGTAATGAATTCTTCATAGTCTATGGTGCCATTTCCATCAGCGTCAGCCTGATTTCAGGGCATTAAGTATTGTTAGAAACTATGTAATCATTTGTTCACATGAAATGTAATAGTCTTACAACAGGTTGATTCTGTGAACTTACAGCTTCCAGCAATTGTTTAACTTCAGTTTCAGATAGCTTTGTTCCCTGCTTGGCCAATCCTTGCTTTAGCTCTTCAAGTGTTATCGTACCACTATTATCAATATCCATGCCTTTGAACATTTCTTTCAATCCCATGATCTCTTCCTCTGACAGGCAGCCAGCAATAACCTTTTTCCCAAAAGAAAATTGACAATTATCCATATATTAATCTTCCTTATAGTTGCATGTGAAACTTTCAAATGGGAACAAGATAACACGTTATAGAAAGTCAAAAAGTCAGTTTAGATGTTCTATTTCAATGGGGTTTTTTTATCTTCTATCTATATTTGAAACAAATGGCTAGTGTTTTAAATATTTATTTGTAAAAATATTAGGTTGTGGATTTGTGAATTAGATGCACTTGACATTTGCTCGTCAAGTACTATTTGGACTAGAGAATTCAAAATGAAATATATACTTACCCGCAGTGCAACCTTTTTGAACTGATTCATAGCTCTGAACTGTTTGAGCCTATTCAGAACAGCATTGTCAAGTGGCGTATCAGGTGCCTCTCCGTCCTCCTTGATCCATGGATGATCTGCAAACATTAAACACCGTATTTACGTCACTTATCTTACAATTATCAAGAAACCATGTCAAGCTTTCCTTGGAAACAGATTTCAATTGAATCAGAACAGTTTTGGTCAATCAAATCGTGTAATAGCCACGAAACAAGACCCCCAAAAGCTTCTTCAATGATGTTGTAAGGAGTACATACTGAGCACTTGGGATGCTGTGAGCCTTTGCTTGGGGTCTGAATTCAGCATTTTCTTGACAAGGTCTTTTGCTCCACTCGAAATCGAAGGCCATGGGTCAGAAGAGAAATCGATATGTCCGCGTAAAATAGCATTGAAAATGCCAGTCTCCGATTCTGCACCATTATCTCAATCAATAAGAACACAAGAAATTATTATACAGAAAAAGGTTGAAAGGAAAGAATGAATACCTGCCCAGAAAGGAGGAACCCCAGAAAGAAGAATGTATAACATGACACCCACGCTCCAAATATCAACCTCTGGTCCATATCTTCTCTTCAAGACCTCAGGAGCAATATAATATGCACTCCCCACAATGTCTTTAAAAAGTTCTCCTGCACAAAATAGAGTGATATTTATAGGGTGTCCTAATGCATGGAAAGAACATGCATGAGAGAAATGGATTTTTTTTAATTTCAGCCGTACTGGAGCCTTTATTCCAATTGATGCTTCATTTTTTATTTCATTCACAAATATATGCACGTCAAGTGTATGCAATCTGCAATCAAGTATTTTAAAGAAAATTATCTTTTATAAGTTTAGCATATATCTTTGAATAGGAATAAAAAATGAAATATTAATTGATATAAAAGATATAATTATTGCGTATTCATTCTTGGAAATATATGTATATATACGTCTATTATTATGTGCGTGTATTCTTTTTGTAATTAGAGGGGAAACCAATTCTACAGCAGAATGGAGGACTTGCAACGCAATGATCGGAACCAAGAAATTTCAGCGAAGGGACTCAAAAGGGTTATGAAAAATCCACATGCAGAAACCGAAATGAATCTAATTTACCTTCTTTGTAGAAAACAGAAAGGCCAAAATCCGTGGCCTTTAGGGGTGCATTCTCGTCCTTATTCAACAGCAAGAAATTCTCGGGCTTAAGATCCCTATGAATAACACCCATGGAATGACAGGTATGCACAATCTGCACAATGGTTCTGAGGAGGGACGCTGCGGCGCGTTCCGTATAATGCCCCTTGGCAATAATCCGATCGAAAAGCTCTCCTCCGGCGCAAAGCTCCATCACCAAATGCACCGAATGCTTGTCCTCGTAAGCCCCCTTCAGCTCCACGATGTTCGCCTGCCCCGTCAAATGGTGCATGATCTGGACCTCCCTCCGCACATCCTCGATGTCCTCCTTGTTCGCCAGCTTCCTCTTCGCGATCGTCTTGCACGCGAACTGCTCCCCGGTCTGCTTGTGCGTGCAGAGATAAGTCACGCCGAATTGTCCCCGACCGAGCTCCTTCCCGATGGTGTACGTGGACTTGACATCTTCCATGGGGCGGCCGAGCACCGGGCCTATCTGGGTGGGCTTGGACGGCTTGGTTGAGTGGTTCGGGGATGCCGGCGGGGGCGTTTTCGGCGGCGTGGTGGCGTGTTTGCTGGCGTTGGCAGTTTCAGCGGCGGTGTCCTCTGCTGAGGCATCTCCGGCGTCGTCGCTCCGGGAGCAGCAGCTACCCATGGATGAGATGAATGGGTGGTGGTGGGGTGGGGACTGCTAGAAAGGGAAGAGGTGGTGGTGGAGTGGGGTTGGCGCAGCGCCCGGAGCAAGAGCAAAGGAAGAAAGTTTTGGGGGTTTGTTGAGAAGGGTGTTAAGAGGAAGAGAAAACCATGCAAGGCATTATGGGAATCATTGCATTGGAGAGATTTTAGGAGGAATGAGAGAGATGGAAAGGGAATTAATTTTCCTAAATTTACTCTGGATTTTTTTTTATTTAATTTATTGTTTTTTGGGAAGAAAATTGGCGTGTGTGTGTTTTCAGACAAGAAGAAAGGGTGGGGAGGATTTTCAGGCAACAAATAACAGTACTTTTCGGGTGGAGACAATAAAAGAAAGAGAAAGGGATATATATATATATATATATATGTATGTATATATCAAGATTCAAGAATAACATCCAAAAAGCTCATTTGTTGACCCTCGTGTGTGGTCTTCTATCTTAATAGGAAAAATGAAACAATAACAGTAATAACAATGAAACTTGGCAAGTTAGAGTTACGTGTCTTATTAATCTTATAGATAAAAAGAGTAAAATCTTCAAAGAAATTATTTACGGGAAGTGTTTTTTGATGGTATCTTATTCCTATTAAATGCAAGAATTGATAGGTGGTGTGGATGTAAGCTCCAAATTTCTTGAGCTAATAATAATTGATTGGGGTTGGACGAACACTTCGTTTAAGCAGATTTGATCTTCCTTTTTTCTCCCGCTTTTTACGAAATGATTTAATTGGAGTGGCCCAACTGGATGCAGCGTGCAATATCAACCGCCTCCTAACAGACTTAATTGTAATCAAGTTTATACCAAATTAATTTTAAACTGTAATTCTTTAACAATGCGAGCACTTGCATTCAAATATAGTGTTTAATGAGCATGTGCGTAGCAATCACATAACCGAACAGTGAGTTTATACCAAACCAAATTAATTAGCATGTTGGTGTTGTAAATTCATTTTTATTAGAATACAACTACTTTCCTTCAAAGAGCGTGGGTCTTGAATGAGTTTACGTGCGACAACCAAATACTCCCCGAAGGAGTTAAATGGCAGATTTTATTGAATTAGTTAGATTAGCTCGAGCTGAGAAGTCTAGAGAGGGATTAAACCAAAGGAGCCGATACTGATTGATTGAGTATTGAACTTAAATAAAATAAGATATTAAAAAAAAAGAAAAAAGAAAAAATAATTTATGATATGATTCTATTTCTTTTGAAATGTGAAGTTCCATAATGAAACCAAGTGTTTCCCGTACACACAGCATGATAAAAACTAATAGATAGAGGTATATTTTTCAATTATAATTCCAGCATATTTTAATTTCTCTATAATGATAAATAAATAAACAAAAAAAAAAACTCGTGGTTTGATTTAGTTGCAAGAAATTCTAGCACTTTGTTTTACAATAATCATAAATGGGTGGAGTGAGGTTTTATTTGTGCTCGTATTCAAATAACAACAGCAAGTTAATTAAGTTCGTGTGCAATATTTGATAATTTTCTTTCGAATACTGCTTATTATATCTGATCTCTTTTGAACCATTTCAAGTACTTAGAATTCTGTTTGCAAAGAGATAGGACTTTGGATACATCAACAATTTAAGCACAAAATAACTATCACAGATCACACATGAGCAATTTGACTCAATTTTATAACAAATTTTAAACTTATATTAAAATGAAAAGAAAATAAAAAAATTTTCAAATTAAAAGAATTTTTATACATCAACCACTTGTTTATTTAATTTTTGAAGAATTATATATATAAATATATATATATATATATATAAAACACTAAACACACACACACACACACACACACACTATTCTCGCTTATAAGCCTTGGTCTCATCACTTAGTCCAACAAGCATAGGGCCCAATTTTCAGTCACCATTGACCCTTGGGCTAACCATATGATTGTAATCACGTTAAAGGCCGGCCAAGGTTGAATTCGGCCTTTTGGATAAGATTGTCTGGATTTTGGATCAAGTTGGATGATGAAATCAACCAACTAAAACTTCACGAGTTTGGAAACCTAAAGAGTAAAGATATTTATTTAATTATCTGCCAGTACTCTTATATATTTAAAAAACAATATTTTGCGATATTCCAAGAATAAAATGAAAGCTATAAGTTTGGAATAAAGAGTCTAATGCATGCAAAGTGGCCAATTATTTTAACAGCATCACCTTCACATCGATATATATATATATATATATATAAGATTCGACGATCAAATCCTAATAAATCAATCTTTAGTACGTCAGTAAATTAAAAATAAAAAAATATAGAGAGTATATATTTTTTTTTATGTAGAAACACACAAAATTTATGTTTTGCTCTCTGTGCGAATTAAACTTATGGTGTTGGTAGGGAATTATCCTGAAAGCTCTTGATTCAAATTAATAACTAGAAGATAAATATATTCCCTAAATTTATCATATTTAGAATATTCAATTCTATGAGGTATTATTACGTTAATACGCGTGGTCTAACTTTTAACTTACTAAAGGAACAAAAAGGGGATATTATAAATTACCACAACACTCTAACTGCTTTAGTACAAATTCTAAATAAAATTTGATATCATCAATTATAATATAAATGAAATATCTCATTAGATTTCTTATATTTTTAAATAAATCCCATAGAATGGCAACTGAGGGATATTCCTCGCATCAGACAAATGTCAACAATAGCAACAACAAACGTAAATAAATAGTCCTTCGATGCCGGCCAAATCAACGCGATTTGGAAAAGGAAAAGGGGAGTCTCCTGGAAGCTCATCGCATTCACATCACAAAATAATAACAATACAATGTATTAATGGATGGATGGATGGATGGATGGATGGATGCTATGAGAACTAATATTAGTTATATATTAAATAATGAAAAATTATATTTTATTCTAAAAATTAATTTCACACATATACTTAAATTGTTATTATTACTTATTAGTGATGGCGCATGATAACAATCGTAAATTTCTTATTTGATAACAGCGACGTTTTAAAAGACCACCTCTTGTTATCATTTAAATGATTAAAATTATCATATCACTTAATAATTACTGATAAAGAAATATAATCGCACAGTATATTTCATTAGATTTCTCATATTATGATTAAATCTTTTTTCACTAATATATATTATTCTTAGTCGCCTTAACTCTCAAGTAATTAAAGCTTAGCTGACATTTTATAGAGCAAGACTTGTTATCCATACCACTCCAAAGAAATTGCACGCAAACCTTATGTCTCAAAGCAAGTCAGTCATATTTGTCTTCAAAGCTGAAAGTGACTCCGTTGTCTTGCTCGAAAAAATTTACGCGTATGGCTAATCAATTCCTCCAACTGAAACTTCTTCCTAACCTCCCATTAAATGTGGGTAGACTCTCTCTTTCCTTTTCTCTCACACAAACATAAAGGGCAATTTTCATTGGAGAGAAGGCAAGAAATACATTGTTGCGAAGGTGTCATTGTTGAAGGGAAGTGAGCGATCAAGACAAGGCGAAAAAAATCAGGTGAGTTTTAGGCCTTAGGGTTGCGGATTAACTTGAGATTTCTATCCCCTTCCTTTTGTGTACAAATACATCAACTATGTGTTCACATAATTCGAGAGCAAAAGCCGGCAACTCTAATAACTGAAATTAGAGGAATTCTAGGTGCTGGGAAACCTGGAACTGGTCTGAAGAATCTAGCTCTCTTGGTAAATAAAACTGAAATAGAGGAAACGTGAACCTTGTTGGGAGAATCAAACTCTCTTTGTAAGAACCTGCTTTTTCATTTTTAGTTTTGAGTTTGAGTCAAATTCTCAAAATAGTGACATTTCAATGATTCACTTTGTTTTCGGATTCAAGGTCATTAATCATGAAGAGTAATACAACGGATTAGCTGTAGCCTGTAGAGCAAAACAAATGATCCATACATTTCATGGTATATTGGCTTCTGCCGATACTGACTAGCCCCAGGTTCAGCAGCTTTAACTGGAGATCAGCTATGTCTACAACTTCCTACTACACCCCTCCACCATCAGACAATGGGGGAGCAAGAGTTGCAGGTAAATTGTGACTGAAAAACATAGCGAATGCACACGTAAGAGATTTAAAATATATATATATATATATCTATCAGAAGTTGAAGATAATAATGCAGACCATTTTTCACTTTGTAGCTATAATGATCAGCTTAGTAATACTAGCAGCAATAGGTGCGATCTCCTGCTACTGCGCCAAGAAGATGAGGAGGGCAATAGTATCAGAACTAAGGGCAGCAGTTGCCCCTCCACCACCGCCATTAAGTGTGATCCAAGTTTGGGAGGTTGATGCCCCTACAATGGAGAAATTCTTGAGAGAATTGGCCGAAGAGAAGCCAGTCCGTTTCACTGCTCAGCAACTCTGCACTTTCACAGGGAACTACTCCACAATGTTGGGGTGTGGAGGTTTTGGCAGAGTCTACAAGGGGCAGTTCCCAAATGGGGTGAAGAATGCAGTTAAGGTCCTGAACAGGGATGCAAATAGGAGTGTTGAGGAGCAGTTCATGGCTGAGGTAGGTACCATTGGGAGGACTCATCATATAAATTTGGTAAGGTTATATGGTTTTTGCTATGATCAGTTCATGAGTGCACTTGTGTATGAATTTATGGACAATGGATCACTAGACAAACACTTGTTCAGTGAGACTCAGCAACTTGAATGGGAAAAGCTAAATGATATTGCAATTGGAACAGCAAAAGGGATAGCATACTTACATGAAGAGTGCCAGCAAAGGATCATTCATTATGACATAAAGCCTGGGAATGTGCTTCTTGATGCCAATTTTTCCCCAAAGGTTGCAGATTTTGGCCTGGCAAAGCTTTGTAACAGGGATGATACGCATGTTACTGTTACTGGGTATAGAGGGACACCTGGGTACTTGGCCCCCGAGTTTATGCTCAAGAATTTCCCCATAACTTACAAATGTGATGTCTACAGTTTTGGAATTCTGCTGTTTGAGATTGTAGGGAGGAGGAAAAACACAAGAGCTGGAAGTGATGGGGAAAGTCTCGACTGGTTCCCAAAGAATGTGTGGGAAGAGTATGAGAAGGGTGAGCTAATGGCATTGATAGAAGCATGTGCAATTGAGAAGAAGGATAGAAGCAAGGCTGAGAGAATGGCTACAGTGGCGCTTTGGTGTGTCCAAGATTCGCCAGATTCCAGGCCACCAATGAGTGTTGTAGTGAAAATGTTGGAGGGAGGAGTTGAAATTATGCCACCTCCTAAACCATTTCACTACTTATTTTCAGCTGGGACAGATGTACTCAGACCACCCAGTAATTCTACAACTGCGTCAGGAAATTCTACAACTGCATCAGGATATTCATCTAGTGATGGAAAGAATGCATACTGGTACAAGGATACCACCACTCCTATTATGGCCAGGTACGAGATACAAGTTGCCACTCTATAAAAAGACATTGTGGGTGGCCTTTCAGTCTGCTTTTGGTTGTAGATGAACTTTGGTGTCTGTAAAAATTAGTTGAACACAGAAGAGGTGTTAGAACCATGGAAGAAGAACAAGGAGAAAGAACAATCTCTGACATCTCATCCTAGTTGGTTAAATCATCACTCAGATTGCTGTAATAGCATCAATAACGTTTATAGAGCTTAAATCATTACATCTGGTTAGTAAAACTGTTGTTAGTTCTACTTTCGTAGTTTCCCCTGTAACAATCCAGGAAAACATGCCTGCTTTACTGAATTTCTGAGCATAACGCAACTTCTATACTTGAATTGCCCTACTCGCTCCATCCATCAGTCCAACTACGGATATTCAATGCATGATCAGAATTACAAACCATGAGTTCAGTCAAATTCCCATATATGTCGCTATTATTCTATAATGCAATTTCCCAACCTGCTGATCAAACTAAGTAATTTTACAAAGGTACAATGATATGAATCCCACTCCACAAAAGTGGCTTCAAAATGTTACCACAAGGGCTTACCATCCCCCGAATCAATGAGATCAAAATATAAACAGGAGTAATGAAATGAGGATTAAACATGAAAGCTGCAGAGGCATGATTGACAAATATATGAAATGGCATTGAACCTCTTTTCCCCTGTTTTTAAAATTCTTCACATGTCACCAAAATAATCAACCTTCTATTCTTCGTGTTTCAAACTCTAGCTAATGGGGGTTCCTGGTGAAAATGTCCAAGTATGCATTAGCACACTCACAAGAAGAATGAAGGCCCCACAACTGCAAGATATGATAATGGCGATGTGATGAACATATGATATCAACTTTACTCGTATATGTTTCTTCAGTGAAGCAAATTTTGTGTCAGCTGTATATTCTAGTCCTCTTCACTCCCCATTCTCCATTTTTGATCATCATCAAAAAGGTCTTCTGGTGGATCATAAACAATCATGTTGGGGAAGAGTTCCAAAAAGTCATCCTTTACCTTCTCCCTCAATTCAGGGTATGGGATTAGCCCTTTTAATATGACACGATAAGGCAAAGATAATGGGGGGTCAGTAGAACATCTCATCTCATCATATATTCTCATTGCTTCATTTGGCAATCCACTGTCCAGAAAGGCCCTGATAAGGTCTCCAAAGGTATGCTGATCAAAAAGGACTTCCTCTCTCTTCAAATCATCCCATACCTTCCATGCTTCATCAACCTCTTTGTTTCTGGCAAGCATCATGAGCATATCCCGGTAGAAAAACATATCTGGCCGATACCAAGTTTCCTTGCGCACAACATCATACAACTGTCACCAAAAAGGGGAGTCAATCAGTACTCCATGTACCGCTTGTTGTTCATGTAAACTTAAAGGGAAATAGCAATGAGCAGACAATGAATATAACAATCTTCAGATATGGGAAGCAAATCCAGGCAACCCAACAAAAAGGTGCCTAACTATCTTGGATACACAACTCAGAAAGAAGAGGAAGACAAGTCATTGAAAGGGTGCAGAGGTACAAGAGGTACGGAAGACTCTTACTGTCTTACCTATTCATTAAGGAACTGACAATTATTCCCAACTAGGCTGTTTAAGATCTGATAGAAGGTCAATATATAATCGGTCATAACTAATCCTCCTTAAACCCATTTATTTCCAGAGTCCAGATGACATCTTCGCTGGCCCAAATGCCATCATAACTTTCTTTGTCACTGCTCACACAATTAACTGAAGCTACAATTCAAGACAGATTGGCAATAAGATGAAATAAATCTTCTAAAGCCGATATAAAGTTAAACGGATCAAAGCCATCACGATTTCAATCTCCATATGATATCTTTCTAGACTTCATTGTTCCAGATATTTATATACTGATGCCACAATTGCGTGAGAGACATCCGAAATGGATTCATAATGCTATGCACTCCTCTAAAATCAACAAAATACATCATATTGATGAAGTCAGTAATATCCTAACAAAAACTCTCATTCACCGTGTCTCAGTAGACCAGAAATTGCAATATGTTATTATTATGCAACACATACAACATCTCCTTTTTTTTACAATTTTAACTGCCACCGATTTACTTTGTCGGAACATCCCTCTATACGTCATAATTTTACATCCAAACTAATAAAACAAGCATTAGTCACAATTCTCAGAGCGCAGTACACTACAGGAACCATGGAAAACAATTAAAGCGTCAGTAGAAAATAAAATTTCCAACCAAAATTAAGTTTAGACTCCTCTCTTCTAATAAATAATGTCAATGATGAATCATATATCAATTAATCACTCAATCCGCGCACTTCACATCCTTTATGGTTTGTTTATTATTTAACTAAGTGCAGTCATTTTAAGCGATTTCATCAAGGTTCAATTCCACTAATTAAATCAAATAAACTAGTAACTAAATAAAGCGTCAGAAAGGAGAGGAAAAAGCGGAGTGACCTTCATGGAGAGAGAGACAAGGTTTTGGCGTTGAAACTCGGCGAGGACCGCAACAAGGTCAGACTTGAGGAGGCGGGAAATATGGGTCTTCATGAACCGCTCGAACCGCACCGGGTGGCACTGCAAGCGCTTGAGTTCCTTCGCCACCATTAACCCCTCCTTTCCCATCTCCTTCTTCCGCCGCCATATCGACAAGCTAGGTCTTGAAGCCGCTCCAGTGATGACTTGTTTAATGTCTGTTGTATGCGGCTGAGGACGCAGCGGCAATCGCCGCAGCAGACTCTGACATTGACGCCACATCCACCGGAAAATTTTATGGAAACTGAAACACAGTTCGAGCTTTCCCTGCATCAAGCTTCAAAACTAATATTTAGTCACGTTGTGTCAGGGGAGCGCACAGAAAAGTGTCATATGGGAAACAATCTCAGAGTTTCCTTAAACTCGCGTTTAAAGTGTCAGTATATAAGTCGCATAAAGGATTGGATGCATCTTCGATCTTTTTTTTTTTTTTGGGCTGTTCTCCATTTTTTCAGAATTTAACAATTCGTTTGCATGCAGTTTTTATGCAAAGAAAATACATTTGAGCAATTATATTATTCGTATATATTATCATATTTATTATATTAAAAGTTAACGTATATCTAAAATATATATTTAAGAATGACAATGGAAGGTGTCTAGAATGGATTCATCAAAATTTAGGACCCATCCCATTAAATTTTTTGAAAGATTCAGAACTCAAGCCCACTCGACTCCACACAAATTCAGATCTTAAGAGTTTGGACCCATTTTATATGTTTAAAAAATTAAAAAAAGTTTCTAAAAAAAATAATACCATCATAACTTTCTAAATCAAAAAGATAATACTATTAAATGAAGAATTGATTATTTAAATATTTATATATGCATATTTTTGTTCTTAAAAAAATTAGAAATTGCAAAATTAATGTTGTTTAGATATGCATATTCAATGCATAAATTAATTGTGATCACAATATTATTATTTTTATAAAACATATGTACGTAATATGCACTTTTCACAAATACATATGACTACATATCATATAAATATATTCATAATAAATAAAATTAATATATAATATTTTAACGGGGTGGGTTTGAATTTAAAAATTATAACTCAAAGCTAGCCCTGAACCCATTTATACTTTAAAAATCCGTCCCAATTGGGGTGAATTTTGGATGGGTTTGAGTTTTACCTGAATTTATTACCATCCCTACTAAGATATCTATAATTTGCATAATTATAAAAATAGCAATCATATAAAATAAAAACTTCATAATTTGTAATCATATTAAAGAAAAAATATTCAAGATACATTAAAATATTGAACTTATTTTGTGATTAGAGAAAGTTTTGAATAAATAATGGTTATTTAGATATGTAAATTTTATTAAATATATAAAATAAGTAAAAAGATAAATTTGGTATATTTAAAATGCGATGTCATAACTTCTAATTTAAAAACAAAACATGCTTGTTTTATAATCATACTAGTTATTGTTGCATGCAGTGTTTGCGCGCATAAATATTTTTCTGTGTATTTTATATTTTTGTGCATATTTTTTCTTTACAATAATGAAAGTTGACTAATATTGAAAATACATAATTATTATCTATAATCTTATATATCAATAAATTTTTTGTTATTTTATGCAATTTAAAAATAATGTAAAATTTCATATCCAAAAAACAATCAAATTGCAAAGAAAATTATTTTAAGTAGAATAATTTTTTCAATCAAATTAAAGTTACACAGATCAACCACCCAAAGAAAAAGATGTTATAAGTAACATATCTCATAATGATTTTATTTCTCCCTATAAGTGGATTGAGAATGATATGTTTTTCTTCCTTTCTTTCTCTTCTAATAATAATCAATTTTGCTAATTTGATAAAAGTTATTTCAATTTTAATACAGTTTTGCCTATTTAACTTATTTTTCAGAAAGGTCTTTGTTTTTCAATTTTTTTTTTCGTTTCTTAGACAATGGAGAACAAATTTCAGAAAGTTTAAAATTTCAATTGGTATATGTTTATACGATTGATGTAAATAAATATATAAAAATATATTGAAGTTTTTCTCATGTTGTACTAATGAATAAACATGCACACAAACTTAATCGTACGGAAATAGAGAAATAAGATATTCAGTAATATCTTTGGGACGATCTTATCTGTTTGAAATATGTTCGAATAAATAATAACTTATGATTTATAATTGATCAAGGTTTTGTTGTGTACAATTAAAAAGATTTCATGCAAATTTATCAAAAATTCATGTAATTGTAGAAATATACATGTAATTATAAAATATTTGAAAAATAAAATAAATTGAAAAAGCCAACCGTTGGTCAGTGGAAGTCACGCCACTTGACAATGTTCTAAAATCATGATAGCCTTCCCTTCACACAAGTACTAGTAG
>JACGDI010005381.1:1255611-1275271 GCA_014898725.1 Jacaranda copaia
ATTTACACATGTCATTTTTTAATTGGCTCAAAAATTAAGCCGTCTACACATACAAAACGAGCCCTAGCCTCCATAGGCATGCCCCAAAATGCATCCATATCTAACTTGTTGTGTGCAAGGTGATGTGTAGCAGAAATTTGATCATTCAAGGTCAAATCAGAGATGCTAGAAAGGGCATCAAACAAATCGGTCCTCATAGATGGCTCCAAATCCAGCTGAGCACCTGATGGTTAATCAAATTTATCAGCTAGGTTCCCCAAAGCTTGTTTCATGCCTTCCATCCATGTACCTATCATAGTTTCAAACGTACTCTCCTTAAGTTCTTAAGCCTTTCGCTTGCCCAAGGAGACTGTTATTTTCTTTGACATCTCTGAAGAAGGTGGACTAACCGACATGGTCTCATCATCACCCCTATCAATTTCATTAAAAGTTGATGCTACGCCACACTCATTTTCAACTTCTTTGTCGAACTCCTTTTTGCCTAATTTCCCACTAAATAACTCAAGTACAAGATCACCAACATCAATGGCTCTTTCTACAGTTGCCCTATCAATTTTGAAAATCTCAACCCAACTATCAGATCATGGGTGTGGTTTACCTCTAACTTTGATCGCTTCAGGGTGTACCTTCAAAAGACATAAGGTTTAAGTAACCACATCAAAAGATTTATGTATAGTCAAATTCAATCATTATGTAGATGACAAATAGCAAAGACATATGTGTATGATTTTGGGTCAAAGATCATGAGTAGGTCCTCATAAAAATGCTAAGTTTTTTTAACTATACCTTAATGTACTCAGACCAAACATTCTCATCCTTAATAGTTATCGTGTGTGTAGTGGAATCATAATGAGCACCACATCCATATGATGCATTTATGATACCTAAAAGTATAAAATACATTTTTTTCCAAACTTGGAGCTTTAACTTTGTATGCTTCACAACTATGCTATTGTTTGCAAACTTCTATCCCATAATTGATTCGAGCTTCACCATGTATTCACCATTAAATGAGCAATCACATTTCCAACCTATTGGATGCAAGCCCTTTAATACAGCAACCAAAGTGGCCTTTTCCTAATGGGTCTAAGAATGTCGTGGAGTTGAAGGACCTTCAGTAGACTTGTTGGTGGAATGGGAAGAGCATCCAAATTGTGCCATAATCTATTGAAAACAAATAAGTTAGTGCATATGGCTGCGTAAATCATATTTTAATGTAAATAGATTGATCAATTTTATCACACATATGTGCATCCAATATACGAACACAAGAGAATACACAAGATCAAGTGAAAAAATATTCAATGCACCAACAACTATTAATCTTGTAACTAATTATAAATTCCAAACCATTGCATCCAAAACACAAAGATAACACACTAAGTAAACATTGTCAATACGAGTTACACATCACACCATCTCTGACATGACTAAATATCAAGCAGAAAGGTACAATAGATTCTTCTCAAACACTCATGCTACAATTTAAAATTCAAGTAGATATTACCATATTTTTTGCCTCATATTTTTAGATTTTTGTAATATTATCAATGCTACCTCAATCACCATTCATTGAACATTTGAGAAGCCAAGTTATCCCTGTAATTGTTCCATTAGGAGGAGCTCTCCATGGTCTCAATTATATTAATGTCTATCTTGTCAAGGTGTTCAAAACCAGTAACAATTTCACCATTGTCCAATGGATCAATTTCCATTTGAGTCCGGATAAAGTTGTGCATTAATGCACAAACCAAAATTATCATATTTTGTATCTTGATTAGGTAGTATATAGTGCTCCTTAGGACAACCCATCGACCTTTTAATAACCCAAATGCCTTTTCAATGATATTTAGTGCCTTGGAATGCTTCATGTTGAAATACTCACGTGCATTTTGTGATGCCAAGCCTCCATCACTCCAGTCATCTAGGTGGTACCTTGTATCGCGATATGGAGTTAAAAAACTTTTATGGTTCATATAACCATAGCATAGAGGTAATAGTTCCCTTAAATGTTAAAAAAAATCAAATTAAAATGTATTAGTACAACATATTAGTAAAATGTAGGAGAAGCATGGTTAAAGCATTATAATTGTCAAGTAAATTTTGTACTAGCGGGTACTTTAAGTCCGTGTGGTCTGTTTAGTGTATCTCGCAATACTCTACTCTTTGAAGCAGAACCTTCACTACTAGCTAGAACATATGTGAAGTTCATGTAAGGATTACAGACACTACGAACATTTATAGCAATGTCTCCTTTCCTTGACCAATACCACACTTGATCTTTAGCTACTACGTGCACGTCAATATAAGTACCATCTAACACTCTAAGGTAGCCCTATCATATTGACATATAATTTCATATTAGTATGTTCACAATAAAAATGGCCCAGGTCAATCTGAAAATTCATACATCGTATTGCAATAATTTAATACTAAGAAACTTAACTAAAGCAATTAGTACCTTAAAACAACTCCAAGCGTAATTAGTATAATCATAATTGATTGGATGTAGCTCCACTAGCAATAGCTAGCTTAATTTTAGAACTACTTTATGTGTTTGCTTGAAGTACTTGCTTATAGTATGGCCCGATCTTTTGAAATCATGTTTTACAATCATATTTTTCTTGTGGTGCACAAGGATGGATAGGAAAGTGACTACCTTCTCAGAGATACCAATAAGTTTTTCCTTACGTAAACCACCTATGTTCTCTGATAGGTAACACAAGTGCCAAAATGAATTTCTATCCATCTTTAGATACTGAATACGAGCTTGATTGTTTTCCTCAACAATTTCTTGCAAGTGTTTGAATTAGTCAGGTATTTTTGTAATCACACTCCACCTCATAGGGCGTCTTAATCTTCTAGGAACTTGCATCATAGCACGCATACAATGAAGGTGATAAAAAATAAATATGAATATGATGCTTTGTAACATAAACAAATACAACCATAGCAAAATATGTACTCTATCACTCCAATCCATGTGTTTATGTCACAGCTACTCCTTAAAATGTTTGAGTACCCTCATTCATTAGCCACAACCAATAGGTTAATAAATATATATTAACTCTAACTTATCGATGTCACCTCTTTGTTGTCATATTGTACAAGAGGAATCAAAGTTAAGTAAAATGATGGAGATATAGGAGGACAAATGACATATTTCCAAAAACTAGATTATAATCTTTGTCATATTCTCAACACCCACCGACAATACACACAGGAATAGATTTAGGGTGCTAACTTTACTTTATACCAGCATTTATCAACTGATGTACCATCCAAAAGACCATCACCATAAAAAAAAATTATGACGAACACCACCAAACTTCTCCCAAGAAAACCATATACTTGAAGAGTTAACTATGATTTGTGGCACCAGACAGATGTATAAAACTTTTTAGGATCTACTACCTTATATTCATCTATTCCTTTTGACTACTTTCAAGACAAGTGGTTTATTACAATTCTTGAAATATTTGAGGATAAAAGGAGATGGCTAATATGAAGATTAGCAATCTCATAGAATGCCAAGTAGAAAAGCCATAATTGATTTGGAGATTTCTAGAAAAAGAAAAAAGGGTAAATACACTACTAAAAAAAAATGTCTTTTTGCGATGGAAAAAATTTGTTGCAAAATCTTTGGTTGCAATAATTTGTAATGAATTTTTTTTTGCGATGGATTTTTCATTCACAAATTGGGTAATTATAATTAAAAAAATAAAATTTGCGATAGAAATTTTCGTCGCAAAATTTTAAAAAGTTTTTTTTTTTAAAAAAAAATATACACATTCTATCAAATTAAACCTATAATTATCCAATATCAATAATTTTTTGTATTACATACTAATCATCCCATATACTAATATTTAAATATTATTTTATATAAAATCACAATAATTTTATATCACAATAAAAATCAAGCCCAACAATATAAAATTGTTCAATTTATAAATCAAGCCCTAACTAAAATATAAAATTACAAAATAATGCCAAAAAAATTATCTTATAAAGCTTATAGTAAATTTCAATGCCTTGAGATATCAAAACCTGCAATATTAAAATAAAAATAAAATTACAATAATAAAAAATAAAAACATAAACTAAATTAATAGATAATTCAACATAATAAACCAATATATAAATTCAATACATAACCAAATCATAATCAAGCACAAAATTCATAAAATATAAATTCAAATCCTAATCAAATATATAATTCACAAAATATAAATCTAACAAAGAATTCAATGTAAATGCATAATCTAACATATATAAATCTAACACATTATTTATTATAACCAAATATACATCTCATTATAAACCAACATATAATTTAATATAAGTTCAACATATAACTCAAATCCTAACCACACATATAATTAACAAAATCTAACATATAATTCAATATAAATGCATAATCTAAACACATATAAATCTAATACATAATTCAATATAATCAAACATGCATCTCATCATAAACCAACATGTAATGTAATATAAGTCTAAAATATAAATTCAAATCCTAATCAAATATATAATTCACAAAAATATAAATCTAATAAAATCTTACACATAATTCAATATAACTAAAAAATCTAAACACATGTAAATTTAACACATTATTCAATATAACCAAACATACATCCAACATAAACTAACATATAATTTAATATAATCTTTTGAAAATTTAAATTTAAAGTTAAACGAGTAACCTTTAATTTGATATAAACTATATAGATATAGATATAGACAATACAAAACTTTGGGTATATAAGTATATACTTATTGGTATATTGATGTGAATGATAAATAAATGGAGGATTGAAATGTCTATAGCCCATTCATAATCCAATTCTTAATTTGTTTATCATTACATCAAACATATTCAAGTAGATAAAAATACCAAAGACATAATATAATTAATGATACATTCCATCAAGAATTCCCATAAATAGAATACTTCAAATTGCCTAAAAAACAAGACTCAACAAAATGTAAAGCACTACTTCAATTAAAAACAACTTATAATATTTATAAACACATATTGAATAAAAAAATTAGATATATGTGTCCCTTACTATAACAAACCAACATATCTTATAATTTATAAAGTGATTATTGATCTAAAATTTTCTTACAAGTATACATATTTATCTATAAATCATAATTCCATAAACTAAAATTGAAATTTATAAAATTAATATAATCCAACATATACTAACATAAAGTTTAACTCAATCAAAATTCTAATAGAATTTTTAATTCACATAAAAACACAAATCTAACATTATATAACATTTAATACATAAATCAAATTAAACTAATGTAATTTAATCTAATATGTAAATTAAATTTAGACTAACATAATAAATCATAATTTAAACTAGCATTTAAAAATAATAACATTCGTAAACACATAATGACACATAAACACTCCTCCTTATACCCAACATCATTATACAAACAATTAAAAATCAATCAACAACAAATGAGAAGGTTTCACCCCTACTCCTAATATTCCACCGTCTTTCCCAATTCCACCAATTTTAAATACTTATCTTAATTAAATACATAAATCATATCGTAATTAAATATACAAATACATAAATCAAATTTTAACTACTTAAATCATAATTACAAAAATTACTTTAATTGGTGCGATAATACAAAATATAAGCTCTCCAAACCTGAAACAATAAACAAACAAAAAACCATTAGCATTTTTAAAACCAAAACAATTTTTTTGAAAAAATAAAAATGAAAAAAGGTTAAAAAAAAATTTGCCGCCAGCCATTGGCTGCTGATCACCAGTGCAGCTAGTAGGGCTTGTTGGGTGGCGCCCCCAACAAGCCAAGAGTGCAGCCAACAGCATGCTGGCCGCGACCGCTCAGTTGGCCACAACAAAAAAAAAAGAAAAAAAAAGGGAAAAGGAAGAAGAAGGAAAAAGAAAAGAAAGATGGAATGGGAGAGAGAGAGTGTGTGTGTGTGCATGTAGGAGTGGGGGAGGGTGGATTTATTCCCCCCGCCCACCTAATTTTATTTAATTTTTTTTATTTTTTTAAAATTTGTGATGTATTTTTCTATCACAAAATTTTTTAAAAAATTAAAAAATTTTGCGACAAAAAAAAATCCATTGCAAAATGTCTTAATTTTTTTAAAATTTTGCAATGGATTTTTTTGCAACAGATTTTTTCTATCGCAATATGGGTTTTTTTTAATATTGATATCTATCTTTTTTAACATGTTTTCCCTTTTCCAACTTTTTGTGGTGTAATTAGCTTAATATGACAAAAGGATTGAATATTATTGCTTTCCAATTGCCAAACTGTGAGACAAACAACTGATAAAGCTAAGTTTACTTTAAAATATTAACCAAAAAGTAAAGAAGTTCTACATTGCTTTCACATGAGGGATGCATTAGCATATCAAAATTCTCCACCAAGTATAGGCTTCACAAATGAAGTTGAGAGAACAATAATCATCCACATGGTTTTATAGAGGTAGCCCAGTGCACATTTTTAAATAAATTCACAAAAGTTGCAAAAGGAAATTAGAAAAAAAAATTATATTGACATAGAACAAGTGCAAGTTTGATAATTTCCATTGGAATACAATTTATCTCCAACTTAAACACATTCAATCCCAAATAGGAAGATAGGGAGGACGAGGACAATGGTAAAAACAAAAATAAATAAATAAAATAAAATAAAATAAAATAAAAAGCCATCATTGAAATATTCAAACTTACAAAGATTATCTTCTACCCAGTTAATTCAAGTACAACACTTTAGACAAGCACGGGCAAACTGACTACCAACAGATTCTTTTTTTCCTGCCAAAGTGATAGACCACTGGGAATTGTGGAAGCTGTCCACCAAGACAGCAATGGAGAATTGAGTTTCGAAGTCAAATACTAGCGAAAAATCCTCACATAAACTAAAAATACATTGATTTTGTGGCAAAATTAAAACTTTTACCTGTTTTCATCCACCAAGATAAGTAGAGTTGAAGTAGAAAAAAGTTCATAGCAAGTAGGGCAAACGCGGGTTGGGCTTTTGTGGAGAGAAAGAGTTAAAAGGGAAACTGTTGACTTTTGTCTAAAAATGTATGTTTAGTGAAAAATTGTTATCTAAAAAATGTGAATGAATTGGGTAATTTTATAGCATCCTACCAAAAGGGCATGGGTGTAATTGGCCCTTACAAAATGAGGGACAAATCTGTAAAGCCAATTTTTAGTTGCTTGCTTCAAAACCTAATCTCACAAAAAATGATGGGATTCAAATTGGCCATAAATCACATGCACAGCGTGGGCTAGGATCAAATCTTGCCTTGGCCCGTAATTGTAATCTCACGTATCAAACAGGTGATTAGGATGGACCAGCATGGATTCAAACGCATAATCAACATAATTGCTCGAATCAAGTGAAGCCATAGCCTTTTTAGAGGATTGATATGCCAATGATGCCCTTCTTCGTACAAAGAAGGCCTTTGTCCTCACATGAGGACTTTTAGTTTCTTTAGTGTACTATTTTAGGGGCACCTCCTTCAACTCTATAGGAGATGGTGGTACGAAGGGGGTAGGCACTACTCTGATGCTACAAAAGAGTGGTACAGGAGGTGGCATGTACCATTAATATGAAGGCACGCCACTTGCTAAAGCATTTAATATGGTAGAGGGGTAGTTGCAGCACATTCAATGTGACTGTGACTGGTGGCGTAGAACTGCTCTAAACTGCTCTGTTCAACTTCTTAAGGTTGGGATGTATCCTTATTTGCAAGTCATTTATGTACACTTCGATTTAGGTGATGGAATTTTGTTAGATTCAAATGTCTTCCTACTTGAAGGCTGAATGATCATTCTTAAGCTGATTGACCACACTCTAGTTGATTGGGCTAGGGGTCGATACTCATGCTGGCGAAATGGCTCAATGGCTTAATGGCTCAATGAGGACTTGAGTTTGATCAAACACCTAATCAATTATTAATGAGTTAGGCTTGATAGCCAATTGGGTTGTCCCATATCATATCTTTTACTTGGTTGAGTGTCAGTAGGCTAGACCTGTGGAGTTATCTCATATCAATATATATATATATATATATTTTAATCATTTTGAAGATAAATATATTTTGTTTAATTACTATGTTGGTGTAGTAGTAATAATAATAATAACAACAACAACAATTATTATTATTATTATTAAACAATTTGCATAAAAGAAAATTTATAATAAAATTTATTTTTCTCAAAAGATAATACCAAATATAATTTTTTACAACAACAACTTTTGTATTTGCTATCTCAAAGAAAGAAGAGGAAATAAATAAAAAAAAGGAGCTAGGTTGATTATTGTGGAAAAAAGGATAAAATTGTAATTTACATAAACATCATGCAAGCATGACTGCCAAATGAATATTTTAATCACACCTTTGGGCCATGATGCCTCACCCACCATTTTGTGCAAAAAGTTGCTTGTCATTGCTTTTACCGGGCCATCATTAATTAAAGGAAACCAAAGATGAGGGAGGGTGTGGTCTTTCATTTAGGCCATCCATGGAAGTAAATAGGCCCTAAAAGAAATTATAAAAAATAACTCAAGATCGCTATCGCCTATAAATAAGAAATTAGAGAATGTTTAACTAAATTTATTTAAAAGATTTTGCAAACTCTTTTATTTTATAAGATATTTTAAATTTATGAAATATTTATATTATTTTTAATTTAATTATTAAAGTTTTTGGGTGTAATATAATTTTGAAGTTTACAAAATGTTAATAATGATAGTCTTTTAATTAAATTTGTTAAAATTTTAAAAATAAATTAAGATCTCTTTGGCCTTTTTAAAAAAGTGTAAGATTTTAAATTCTAATATTTTATTTTAAAATCTCATAAACTTTCTTATTATACGATTGGTACGTGGGAATGATGCGGAGTTGAATGGATATTCCTAAGTCCATTCTTAAATCAATGATTGATATAACATGAATATGGGAATAACCATTCCCAAAAACATGGGTTTGGCTATTCCATTCATTCCTTATGGGCTTAGTTATTCCCAATCTATTAGGAATGAATTTATATTTTTCTTTCACAAAAGCACTCTAAAAAATTTAACAAAAACTTTTATGTTAAAAAAAATTCACTTTGAAATTTATGATATTATGTTCTAAATTATTTGATTGTTACATGTTTTGATTTAATTATATATTTCACTCATATATTTTTTTATTAAAATTAATAAAAATATTAAATTATTATAAATTATTAAAAAATAAGAATAATTTTGCATATTTCAATTTTCATAAAAAAGAAAAATATGAGCATCATCGACTTGGTCGATGCCTAATAAAGAATTATTAATATGTCATTTAAAATATTAATCATACATGTATTTCTTCCAATGATTAAAAGATACATACAAAATCAATAAACAAAGAGTCGTGGATTATATTAATGACATTTCAAATTAAACTTATAAAAAAGTGCAATAAAGGTATTCTTACTGTATCACAAAAAAATTAACCACTTTAGTTATAAAATATTTTATAAATTTTAATAATATTTTATCAAAAAGTATAAAAGAGCTGCCAAAGTTATAATTATAGAAAGAGAATTTCAAGGGACTTATCTTTATAGTTTTTTTGCATTAACCCATGTAACACAACTGATAAGATATAAAATGCATATATTTACTAATGTAACTTGAATAATATTAAAAGTCATATTAAAACTATATAATTATAGACTTACCTTACAAAAACTTTGTATAATAATATATAAAAAATATTTATAAATATTTTTATTTTAATAATTTTTTATAAATGGGTGATTTGGTCATTTAAATTTTTTTCCCCATTCCTACCCACTTATTACTAATACCAATCATGAAAATGAAAATCAAGTAAGGAATGATAATGTCATTCATTTTTTATTCTTAGTGCATATCAAGTATATGATTAGTTATGTCAGTACCATTCCTTTCTCTCCTTCATTATATTTCTAAAATCTTTTCATTCCCACATAATTTCATTTCTGCATGCCGATCACCACCTTAGTTCTTTTTAAAAAAATTTATTGAATACCTTATAATATTTTATAAACTCTAAAATATATTATAAAATACTTTGAAAAGTTTATAAATCCATGCAATCACCTTTTTAAGAAGTCTTTGATATTTCCTATAATTTAATACAAAAACAACATATTTTAAAGGGTAAACTAATTATTCGTCCAGTATAAATTAAAGAAAAAAAGGGACCTAAGATAGAGGTGTCTTGAAAAATACATATTTTCTTTCTTTCTTTCTTTATTTTCTCTTAAGACAAGGATTTGAGCAGGCATGGTAAAAGAGAAAAAAGGTGATTATTGCTTGAAATTCTGAAAAATGAGTTGGCAATGTATCACATTGCGTAGTTGGACCACCCACGCTTCATCGCTTAAATGGGTAATAATTCCTAAACACAATTACTCTATGTACCGCACAATAGGTACAACTCTTTATTGCTCAATATATGTACCGCACAATAGGCACAACTCTTTATTGCTCAATAAACAACACTTATAGGTCTTAGGCAGTAGAGCCACGCTTTAGGCATTGTACATTCTCTTTGACTGTGGTCTTTGGCATTACTCTACACCTCAAAATTAACAATTTTGCTCTTTTGTTCTTTTGGGCTTGACCAATGTTAATGTTAGAATCCCTTCTCATGAAAATTTGAACGATAACACCACAAAAATATGCAAGAAATTTTAACCATTCAAATCAAAAATCCATCACATCCTTGGCCACTTCAGCTAAATCAACATTCGATTTCACCCCAAACATCAAAAATAAAGATTTTCTTTTGTTCGAGCAAACAAGATAACACATTGTGCTTAAGCAAAATAATTTTTTAGTTACGACTTTTTTCTCCAATATGGTAAAAAAATAATGGCCAAGAATTGTGGATGCAAGGCCTCACAACATCTGTCGTGTTAAGCTATTAGCATTGATCATGACTTAAGCGTGACCTTTTTTCTTTTCTTTTCTTTTCTTTTCTTTTTTTTTATACATATCGTTATACTAATGCTATTATAAATTATAGAGTTAATTAAAAAAGAAGTACGGACGAGAGTGTAATTAAAATTTAGTCAATATCACCCATGAGTACTCAACATTCAACAACAACAGATTTTATGAGAGAGGTTAAGAAAGTAAAATTCATTATGTATTGAATAAATTTAAGATATCTTATTTTAAAAATATCATTTTTTTTAATAATTATAGATAATTCATATATCCACAACTAACAAGTTAGCAATATTTTTCGCTTTCATATTAACTTAATTACCGAAAGCTCTCCAAAACAATAATAAGGCGATGTTTGGATAGATTTTTACTTTTTGAAAAGCGATCAAATTAAAAAAATTGTTCAAACAGTAGCCAAGAGTAAAGATGAAATGTTTAGAAATTAATTAGAAGAATGGAAAAAAATGAAATGAAAATATTTGATTAAAAATAACTCACATATACAATTATATTAAAAAACATTAAATTGCTCGTTCATTTGTGATTTTGAAAGCATTAGCAAGGCTCTATAAAAAAAAATAAATAAAGAAAACATTAGCAAGGACAAAAATTAAGTGGCACAGTAAACAGAAGCAACTGAGAGTGCAAACACCTTCAGCTGCAAATTTTTTAAATTAAGAATTGGAAATTTTAAACTCGTTTGTATATTATTCTTAGAAATATTTTAAATTTATAATTGAGTGGTCGATTGGTTCAATAATATTGTCATCGCACATTAAATATAAATTTAAAATTTAAATTTTTACTATGTGTTAATGAAAAGAAAGAACTAATTTGAATTCATCATAAATTGACACCCGTGAAATTAAAAAGGCTATGTTTGGTAGCATTCTCCTAGGATAAAATTATTTTGGGAGAACAAATTATTCTAGGAGAATATAACCAAATATTAAATGAATTTTTAAAATGACTACATTGTTCTTGCAATTTAATTAGCAAATGACCAAAAATCACATATTTTTTACATCACAATCATTATCAATCATATATACATACATTTATATATCATAATAAAAAATACTACTAAAATCTATTTATATTCTCAAAACACAATAAAAAAATATTGATTTGACTGCTCTAATAAAATTTATTTCTTTTCAAAACATAAACAAATATACCAAAATTTTCCCAAATAACTTTTTTACTTTTTTTAAATTATAAAAAAGCATATATAATATTTCCTAATATAAATTTTACACTCTCTAAACATATTTTCAAAATTTATTCTTCCGAAATATATAATTAAAAATTCATAATTTGTAAAGAAACGTCACAAAAGAATCAATCTAGAAGAGCCAGTCGTGGCCAAAAAGTAGGTAAAAAGCAACACAGACCGAAATACCAAAAACGAAAGACGATAAGCGAAGTATTATTTCTTCTCGCAACCACTATTACATGACCACCCCACCTAATCTATCCCCCCGCGCCCCACCCCAACGCACATAAACACAAACAAAAACACAAAGAAAGAGAAAGCCTTGTGAAAAAGGCAGCTCTGGTTGGCTGCTGCTATTTCTTCCCCTATCCTTTTTTTTTTTTAATTTTGAAAAGTTTGAAAAAGAAAAAAATAAAAGAAAGAAAAGGAGAAAAATCCAGTTCTGGTTGTTTATCTATCTCTATTATATACAGATCTTCTCCGATTTTATTGTCTGAGTACGATCCGGCTCGACCCAGCGTTGAATCCCAGTTGAGATGTTAACTTGAAGCTGAAAAGGGGGAAAAAGCAAAATGTCGGCTACTCTTGCCACATTTGAACGTCCTCGTATTGGGAACTCGAATACGGTAATGCTTTAGCTACTGTTTCTATGCGTTTTTTTTGGATTTTTTTCTTTTTCTTTTTCTTTTCGAGTGAGAAGAAAAGAAGAGGGGGGAAGCAAATGGTGGGCATTTTTCTAGTCAAATTTAGTCAAGTAATTGTCAAGGTAAAGTTGAAAAAGTATTAATGCCTCTAGTCCAACTTTCCCTTTTTTCTTCTTTTTAGTTTGGACCACGGATAGTTGTAATATGTTGTAATTGATGAAATTTTGTTTTGGCATCTTTCTGCATTATGGGTTATCGCTGTTCTTGACGGTTTTCAATTCTGGATGATCTATAGATATTCAAGAGCGGGCATCTACTCATATCTTCAAAAGGTTAGTAGTGCTCTCAGACTTGTGAAGACAAGAATCTTCTTAGGTTGTATGGATATCAACTTCCAATGTGCCAACATTGCTGATTTGCCTTTATATTTGTGCTGCATTAGCATTTGATGACTTACCATTCAGTTTGACAGGACTCTAATTTATGTACCACAGACATTCAGTATAATAATGGAATATTTTGGAACTGAGACATCATGTTTTACTCTAGAGCATACATATAGTGCCTAATTAGAGCTTGATTTAATTGTGATTCAGTTGTATTTTACTGCATATATATGGCATTTAGGGATGATGTGGAAGTTTTATTTTAGTTTATCTGACTTACATATTATTAGTTCATTATTGTATCTTTATGTTGGCTAGTTGAGAATTTCTTTTAGCTATGCATGCACACAAGGATTGAGGCTTGTAAGCAGATGTAAAATATAGCTAGATCGGAGTTTGTGTTGATTTCCCACGAACTAACTTCTGAGGCAGGTGTTTCATGCCTACTAATGAAATCAGTCTCGCTATATTGTGTTATTAGTGAAATTCACCATTCAATAGAGTGGTACATCTGGCATTACTACTAAGACTAGCTTATGGCTCTTATATGCTCTTATGAGAAATTTCTTAATGGTCTGCTGGAGTTCTAGGGAGCATTCTTAGTGTAAATTTCCTGCTTTTCATTTACATTTTGTGACTTTTGTCTAAATATATTATCTTCAGGCTCAAAGAATGGGTTCTAGTTCTATATTTACGTGACTAAGAGAGAGGTGCTTAATGGGTGGGAGGTATTATTACAGATGAATATTTTGTTTGCAACTTTGAAATTCAATTCATATTGTGGGTTTAAGGCTATGTTTATGTCATGGAGGTAGAGAAGTCCTGATAAGGAGAAGTGAATTGTCCCTGAGGTAAGTGTATTCCTAGAACTCTTCCTTATTTGGAATAGGAAAAAGGGAGGGTGAAGGGATTAGGAGAAAGAATATGTAGGAAGAGTGAAAATGGTCTTAATTGTTATTTATCAACTTCTTTTGATTGCGCATTTTGATTGAGGTGGTTTTATTCCCTTACTGCTAGACATCCTTTTGGCCCAATTTGGAGGGTAAAATAAGTGAGTAGATGGGTTTGATATCCCTCCACTACTACTTTCATCCCTGCCATGCGACTTTTCCCTCGAAAACTGAAGCAGGGTCCATGAAGCTGGGCAATGGGAGTTAAACTTTTACTATTACAAAAATCTGCTTGTTGCTGACATTCACTAACGAGAGAAAAGGTTCAATTGGTGGTTATTTCTCAATAGGAAATACTGCATACAGTAACCTATTGAAGCATGTCTCTGGCAGAAGACAACTTCTCATTCTTTTTCTTTTCTTTTGAACAAGAAACTGAGGTTAAGTGTTATCCTTTCTGATCTGAAGCTGTTCATCTTCGTTTTGGATTTTGAAGATGCTAGAGATTACCACTTGATACAGATAGATATTGCACCTTAAACTGGACTGATCAAGTGTATTATGAAAAGCATGTTTCATTGGGGCTTGTGAAAGTTTTGACATTTCATGGCTAGCTGGCTGATTGTTGCTGAAAAATATGATTGGCAGTAGTTGCTAGAGTGAGTATAGCCATTTTGCTTTGAGACCTATACCTATACTCGCTCTAGCTACTACTGACAATCATATTTTTCCTCAACAATCAGCCTACTACCCGTACCCTTTCCAAGAAAGGACGGACTCATTTTCCAAGATATTATTGTGTGTTGGTTGACCTAAAACCTGAACTCAAGTTTCTAGACCGTAAAGCAGTTCCTCTTAGCATTAGCTGTTGCATCCATTCAGTTGCAAAATGATGCACACTTAAAGAATGCACTCAATCAAAAGCATCGCTGGATTAATGGCTCAGATGGAGAGTGGGTTGATTTAAATATGCTCGTATGGTAATATGGGACACTCAATAAATTGACAATTGTGGCTTCCATTGTCCCTTTTTCTTGACACAAATGTAAAATGACATCTTTCTTATGTTTTTATTGTTGGTGTCACATATTCATTAACTGCTTAACTTCCTGCAGGGTTAGGATGGAAGTCTTGGAAGAAGCGTTGGTTTATCCTTACACGCACTTCTTTGGTTTTCTTCAAGAATGACCCTGTTAGTCCCATTCTCATCTTCATATTTTCATTCCTTTGATGTAATATGAGTAAAGTTGATTCAGCAAGCTGCTTATCTATATAACTGAGAATTGCAGTTCTTGTGGAGCAGTTTCACATTACTTAATTTGTTCTTATATATTATCACCTCTCACATGAAGAACTTCCCCTTTCTCTGTAGAGTGCACTTCCGCAGCGCGGTGGTGAAGTAAATTTGACTTTAGGTGGCATTGATCTAAATAATTCAGGGAGGTATAGATAAATGTTCTCTCTTTCTCTTCATCTCCTGTTTCTATCTGTCTCCTGCAATGTTTTGATGTCTTGCTATTTGCAGTGTTGTTGTTAGAGAAGACAAGAAACTGCTAACTGTTTTATTTCCTGATGGACGTGATGGACGAGCATTTACTCTTAAGGTGCAAAAAGATCAGATATTCTGTTCCCTTTGTTTTTCGTGTGTCACAACTTTTTTTTTCTCTATTATTATTTAAATGATCTCTTCTCCTTGTAGTTATCCTGAATTTAGCTTGTAGTAATCAACTGCTCTCCCTGTTCTGTTTCTAAACTTCAGGCAGAAACATCTGAGGACCTGTATGAGTGGAAGACAGCCCTTGAACATGCTCTTGCACAAGCACCAAATGCTGCTCTTGTGATGGGACAAAATGGGATATTTAGAAGTGACACTAATGATACTATTGAGGGATCTTTCCATCAATGTTTGTACCTACTATTATTTTCTTTGATGTTCTTCTGTAAATACTGTTTTGGGGCTTTTCCATATAGATTTTTCCTTCCTCCCTCCCTTTAACTGAAGTTTTCTGTATGCACAAAAATCCTGATGCCTTTTTGATTCAGGGAGAGAAAAACGCCCAGTGAAGTCTTTGGTTGTTGGACGCCCCATTTTGCTTGCATTAGAAGATATAGATGGAGGTCCATCCTTCCTAGAGAAAGCACTTCGGTTTCTTGAGAAGTATGGTAAGCTTCTGTTTAACAATTTGGAATTGCCGGTGGATGACCCCTTGGAAATAGTGTCTCATGAGACCGTGAAGCCATTTTTGTTTCTATAACAGAGTTTCATGTTGTATCATTTTTCAGCAAACTCATCTAGTTTTGTAATTCATTGCCTCTTTGTGTCGCTACAATCTGCTTCCTCCTCAACGACTTAACCCGCCCTACCAAGAGACCTATGTACTATTTACTACTTCACCCTACCAAGAGACCTATATACTATTTACTACTTCAGCTTGACCACTTATTCAACAATCATGAAAGAGTTTGAAGGCTAGAGCATTATTATATTTGAACTTATTTCCAACAAAAAAGAGCTTTGTTTGGTTGATTTTTCATCAAATTAGAATGTACTTTTAGATGTAGTCTTGATTTATTTTAGTACATCTCCATGTCTCATATCATATACCTATAGACTTTGCTGCACTTGTTTTGACCATTTCAAAGTAAGTTTTCCTGAAATATATTAAACTGCATAAACACTACGATTCATGAAGTTGGAATTTGGAAGTAACAAATAGGCATTTGTTATAAATTTTATATATATTCAAACCGATCAATTTTATTCACCTGCTCCAGAAGGCATAAATGCTGCAAACGAGAGTTTGGGAAATTTATATGACGGATGCAACTTGATGGTGGGAACATATGCTTATGATGTCTATATCCCATTTTTCTTGTTACTGATAACAATCATCACTCGACTTTGTGTTGGCTGACATTTTGGGATATTTAGTGATGATATCATAATGAGCCATGCTAAGTTGAGTCCATATTGTGATAGTCCAAGTAATACTCATCAAAGTAACGTGGTAACATACAGAATCTTTGGTGTATATTCTCACTTCAACTACTATGTTCTACAGGAATTAAAGTCGAAGGAATTCTGCGGCAATCTGCAGATGTTGAGGAAGTGGAACGAAGAGTTCAAGAATATGAACAAGGTTTTTTTGCTTTATTCAAGTTAGTGTGCTTGAGGATATTATTTCTTTCCTTGTTGCTATGACTGCATTAGATCTTTTGCTTTGTTTGATCAAGTCAGGTGTAGTTAAGTAGTTTGGACTTTGTTATTCTGTTTTCATATGTAAATGTTTTGATAAATTAATTTTTACAAAATACTAACGCTTCATTTTCTTTTTATAAAAATTTCCAGAAAGAATATATAATTATATCTACACTATATTGATCAATCTCGTTAAAGGTATGTTGCCTGCCTTTGTGAATCTTTCAACCTTTGAGTTAACTTCTTTTCAAAGAATCTATTTTCACTTGGTCAAAACTGAATGATATTTCCAAATTCTTGCTCCTTTAAACAGAATGGACTACTGTGTTATTGGCACAGAATGATGGGGATAAATATGAAGATAACTTGGCTGAACTAAAAATGCAATTTTCTTATGTGACTAATTTGATAACTTATGTGTTCAATGAGATGCCCGTATATCAGATATGAATATGTTTCCAGTTATTAAAAGCATATTTTGGAATCATGGTGGTTGTTGTCCTGCCCTCAAATATATCAGTACTTGTGCAGGGTTTGCCAAATGATTGCCTTTCTCAATGTTATTTTAGTTGGTAAGCAAGATGAAAACTAGAAAGATTGTGGCTTTCTGTGTATGAACACATATTAAAGAACCAGTCAGCTATTGTTTCCTTTATATACTCTTGTATTGTTGTATTCTTTTTTGCCTTGCATTCCAAATTAATGTCAAATTTTCGCTACACTACACGATATGACTAACTTGAAAATTACTTGATCCTAGGTAAGACTGAATTTGATTCTGATGAGGATGCTCATGTTATTGGGGATTGTATTAAGGTCTGATTTCCATCTGAGTACTTAGTTTGTTCTTCTGTTCTGGTTTAATTTATGACAATTATGGGAATTACCTCTCATTCAGCATGTTCTTCGGGAGCTACCTTCATCGCCTGTTCCTGCATCATGTTGCACTGCATTGTTGGAAGCCTACAGTAAGTTTCTGTTATGTTGTGTACTCCACATGTTTGTGCCGAGTTTCCTATACATTGTTATCTTGATGTAATGAGCTAGGGTTTACTTCTGAATAACTTGGTATTTTTGTTGCTTTCTTGAGAAGAAATTGACTGGAAGGAAGCTCGGGTAAATGCAATGCGCTCTGCGATACAGGAAGCATTTCCTGAACCCAATAGACGCCTCTTACAGAGGTATGAGCACCTTGTTGTGCTTACATGCATCTGCTCATTTCTACATCTGATTGATATGTGGTACCTTTATCTTTTCTATTGCTAATGTTAGTTTAATATTACATGTTTTGATTCTGTGACCATTCTCTTTGGTCACACTAGAAGAGCTTCTAAAACTTAGGGGGCGTTTGGTTTTATTTCCATGGCACATGTCCATTTCCTGTACAATTTAGAAAAATGAAAACCATCACTTTCTCATCATTTTCATTCAAAATATTCTTATTTTCAGATTTAAATTTTTTCTAAACCTACCTTACCATCTTATTATCACATTTGATTTGACATAAAGTACCCACTATTATTTAAAATTCATAAAATATAAATATATTTTAAAAAAATAAATCTTTTTAAATATAAAAAAAAAATAACTTAACTAACTTTTCAACCTTATACCTACTCTAGTCTTTACTTTCCAACAAAATATTCAAACATAATTTCATTGTTATTTCCAAACTATAACTACTTTTCTACTTTTTGAAAATGCATGGAAATTGTAAATGGCTTTGAAAATAAAACCAAATAGGCTGTTAGCTTGGCTCGTACTCCAGAATGAGAGATAGTGCATGGGTCTATGACTAAAGAAAACACTTAAACTATTACTGAAATGAAGACTTCACCAAGAAATTGGGTATTGGACTTTGATTTCATGCTAAAGAATTGGATGTTGTGCTATTTTTTGCTATTAATCTTGTTTGTTTGTTTTTTGATTTTGTCCTGGGAAAACTGCATATGAGTTCTGATCCTTGGCAACCCACTCCAACCTGCCCCCCGCCCCCAAAGAAAAATAATAATAATAAGAAAAAAGTTGAAAAAGTTTCTAGAACGTCTCCTTCTTTAGATACTTTTAAATTTGACTGCAGCAGTTGAGGTGAGATATCAATTCTCTCTTTTTCTCAGAAAATAAAAATGAGCATTAGTAGGCTTGATGCAAACAGCCATTAATTGGCCACCACGAGAATTTTGGTGGGGGAAAGCGGATGTATCTGCATTTCCACCCATTTTTGCTTCCACTTGTTTTTAGAAAAGCTAAAAGTGGGACTGGGAAGGGGAGGTTGTGATGATGTGCCTGCTTGGTGGGATGCTTGGGGGGGGGGGG
>JACGDI010005381.1:1290801-1336260 GCA_014898725.1 Jacaranda copaia
GTTTCTTTGAAGTTCACTTCGATTCAATTGAATTGAGGCAAGGAATTTAAGTTCATTTCCTAGGAAATGAAGTACAAATGCTGAACTAACGATACATTTTATGTGTTTTGCTATAGTACACATCGACTCCAATGACAATTTGAGAATCATTCAAAGAAAATGAAGTACATATCAAGAAAAAACACAGTATAAAATTTGTTTCTCTAAAGTTAACTTTGACTCAATTGAAACGAGGTAAGGAATTTGAGTACCATTAAAATAAAATGAAGTAAAAACCCTGAACGAATGAAGTATAAAATTTATTTTTCTGAAATTCACTTCGATTCAATTGAAACGAGGTAAGAAATTTGAGTACCATTCAAAGGAAATGAAGTACAAACTAAGAAAAACAAAGTATAAAATTTGTTTCTTAGAAGTTCACTTCGATTCGATTGAAACAAGGTAAGGAATTTGAGAACCATTCAATGGAAATGAAGTACAAACCAAGAAAAAACACAGTATAAAATTTATTTCTTTGAAGTTCACTTCGATTCAATTAAAAGGAGGCAAGGAATTTGAGAACCATTCAAAGGAAATGAAGTACAAACTAAGAAAAAACAAAGTACAAAATGTATTTTTTTAAAGTTCACTTTAATTCAATTGAAGTGAGGTAGGAAATTTGAGTACAATTTGATGAAAATGAAGTACAAACCCTGAACTAATGAGGTATAAAATGTGTTTCGCTTAAGTACACTTCGATTTCAATGACAATTTGAGAACCATTCAATGAAAATGAAGTACAAACCTTGAACTAACAAAGTATAAAATTTGTTTCTCTGAAGTTCATTTCGATTCAATTAAAATGAGATAAGGAATTTGAGTACCATTCAAAGGAAATGAAGTAAAAACCAAGAAAAAATAAAGTATAAAATTTATTTTTTTGAAGTTCATTTCGATTCAATTGAAACGAGCCATGAAATTTGAGAACCATTCAAAGAAAATGAAGTACAAACCAAGAAAAAACAAAGTATAAAATTTGTTTATTTGAAGTTTACTTCACTTCAATTGAATCAAGTCAAGGAATTTGAGTACTATTCGAAGAAAATGAAGTACAAATTAAGAAAAAATGAAGTACAAAATGTGTTTCTTTGAAGTTCACTTCGATTCAATTAAAACGAGGTAGGAAATTTGAGTACAATTCGAAGAAAATGAAATACAAATCCTGAACTAACGAGGTATAAAATGTGTTTCACTGAAGTACACCTCGATTTCAATGACAATTTGAGAACCATTCAAAGAAAATGAAGTACAAACCCCAAACTAATGAAGTATAAAATGTGTTTTGCTGAAATACACTTCGATTCCAATGAAAATTTGATTACAATTTGACGAAATTGAAGTACAAAAAAGGAAAAACAAAGTATAAAATGTGTTTCTTTAAAGTTTACTTCGATTCAATTAAAACGAGGTAGGGAATTTGAGTACAAATTGAAGGAAATTCAGTACGAACCAAGAAAAAATAACGTATAAGATGTGTTTCTTGATGTTCACTTCAATTCAATTGAAACGATGCAAGGAATTTGAGTACCATTTGAAGGAAATGAAGTACAAACTAAGAAAAAATAAAGTACAAAATGTATTTTTTTGAAGTTCACTTCGATTCAATTGAAACGAGGCAGGAAATTTGAGTACAATTCGAAGGAAATGAAGTATAAACCCTGAATTAATGAAGTATAAAATGTGTTCCTCTAAAGTAAACCTCGATTCCAATGAAAATTTGAGAACCATTCAAAGAAAATAATGTACAAACCTCGAACTAACGAAGTATAAAATGGATTTTACTGAAGTACACTTTGATTACAATGAAAATTTGATTATGATTTAACGAAATTAAAGTACAAAAAAGAGAAAACAAAATATAAAATGTGTTCTTTGAAGTTCACTTTGATTCAATTGAAACGAGGTAGGAAATTTGAGTACCATTCGAAGGAAATAAAGTACAAATCCTGAACTAACGAAGTATAAAATGTGTTTCATTGAAGTACAGTTTAGTTCAATTGAAAATGCCTAGTGAATTTGAGTACAATTCGAAGGAAATGAAGTACAAATCCAGAAGTAATGAAGTATAAAATGAAATTTGTTAGAGTATAAAATTTAACTAATTTACTGATTCTTTGCATGTTCGATGATTATGCCCTATTCTACCACTCCTTTTACATTTAATTACATGTTTCTCAATTTGTGATGGAATTTTTTGTGTCTTCTACACCCAAGCTAAGATCAGCAATCTGGTGCATTAATGAGTCCATCATCATCTGGCTGTAACAGATTCATATCAAACATAGGAATAGGGTTTATCACTACTTGGTATGCTTGTTGATACATCTCAACTCGGTAGTATTGATCGGTGAAGTCATACGGTGAAAGTGACCTTGACTCGATACAAGCACAAGTATGTTTGCATGGTATTTTATCAATCTGCCATGCTCTGCACGAACAAACCCTGCCATGTAAATCTACAGCATACGATTTATCTTGCTCAATCACCTCAAAGCTCCAACCACTAGACATGACAACTATTAAGTTACGAGAATGCATATAATTGATTGCCAACTTCTTCTCTTGCTTGGGACATATTTGACCAACCATCTTATAAGATTTTTCTCGTTGATCATGCATCATAACTATTATTTGAGTGCATATGTAATCAATCATGGCTACAACTGGCATAAATTGGGCTGGTTTAACCCAATTATTCCAATATTTTGCTTGATTATTGTTTATTACCCCTCATCAATCTCTACTAAATAAGGAATTTGCTCAACATGGTAGGTCAGATTGCATAATAAAGTCTCTGGCAAGCGGCAATGATTCCAAGATGCAGTCTATATGTCGTGTATACTCCTGCCTTATAGGTGCATATGCAGCTTTTATAAAAACAGAGCATCAATGTTTCTTGTTATGTAGAGGGTACTTCCTTAATACCTGAATTTAAAATAACAGAACAGTAATGTGCAAAATATTATGAATTAGAGTTTATTTCATATAATTGTTTCACAAACAAAGATAAAGGACACTTACTTGTTTCTTAAAATTATCCACTAAGTGTCTCAAGCAATATGTATGGTAGCTGCAGGAAAATATTATGGGGATGGCCTTAAGAAGACCTGGATGTTGATCGGAGAAGAAAGTGAACTTTGATAAGTCAGGCAAATATTGAGAATCTAAGACACTTCTTAGCTTGAAGTAGAACCACTCCCAATTAATATAATTTTTAGAGTCAACAACTGCATACGCTACCGTGAATAAGCTATCATTAGCATCCTTACTAACATCATTGAGTAAGCATCATTTGTATTTATTTTTAATATAGGTTCCGTCTAAAAATATCTATGGCTTGCATCCCCTAAGAAAACCAATAAGGCAGGCACTGAAACATATAAATAGTTGATGGAATTTTTGACTAATTGGGTCAATCTCACAGTCTGCAATACTTCCAGGGTTTGTCCTCTTCACAGCATCACAATACCACATCAACTTATCATAAGATCCCTTTTAGCACCATGGATGTCTTGCATAGCTAATTCCTTAACCATCCATACTTTATGGTACTTAAGTTCCATACCATATTCTCTGTGGACATCTTTCAATATGGTGGAGGGTCAATAACTTGGCTTTTGATCTCAATTTATCCTTTACAATGTTAGCAACCTAAGCAGAATCGGCTTTAGGATGTCCTCTTGTTCAAAGATTAGCCTCACCACATGTGTGCTCTAGACTGCATTTTCAAATGTTAAATAATTTATTAGCCTCATGCCGTAATGCGTAGATTCTCCATTTGCAATTTTCATCACTGCAAACAGCTATGATTTTTTTGCCGTCATTTTTTTTTTGTATTTAAATAATCGCAAAGTAGACACCGCATAATTTTGAACTCCTGAGCATCAATTGAGTTGCTAGTTAAAGTCAATTTATTATGCGATGCATTGATCGAACCAATTTCCTCCTCGACTGCATCCCTTGAGGTTGACAAATGAAGTATAATTTTATAAAAAATAAGTACAATTTTAATAAATTGAAGTATAAAATCCTAGCAATTGCAGTACAATTTTTGATAATCCATTAGTAGAATACTTGAAGTATAAAACTTAAATAATAGAGTGCAATTTTATGTGAAATGAAGTATAATTTTAGATAATTGGAGTATAAATTTGTATAAGATGAAGTACAATTTTGAATAGTTTAAAAGTATAAAACCCTAGCAACTGCATTACAATTTTGGACAATCAATAAATAGAACATATGAAGTATAGAACTTCAATGAATAAAGTATAATTTTAGGTAAAATAAAGTATAAAACGAAGTATAATTTTGGAAAAAAATTAAAATTTTAAGTAAAGTTTGGATAATCAATAAATAGAACACTTAAAGTATAGAATTTCAATGAATAGAGTACAGTTTTAGGTAAAATAAAGTATAAAATAAAGTATAATTTTAGAAAAAAATTAAAATTTTAAATAAAATTTGGATAATCAATAAATGGAACACTTGAAGTATAGAACTTCAATGAATAGAGTACAAATTTAGGTAAAATGAAGTATAATTTCAGAAAAAAATACAATTTTAGATAAAGTGAAATATAATAAATTCAACTAATTGAATTATAAGTTTAGATATAATGAAATATAATTTCAGAACACTTGAAATATAGCACTTTAATGAACAGATACGCTTTTTAAAATGTAGCAAGTGTAATTTCAGAAATGAAAGTACAATTTTATATATAAGAAGTACATTTCAAAAACACGCAAAGTATAAAATTCCTGCAAAAAAAGTATAATTTTTGATAATTAATAAATAGAACACTTGAAGTGTAGAAAATCAATGAATAGAGTACATATTTAGATAAAATAAATTATAAAATAAAGTATATTTCAGCAAAAAGAAGTATAATTTTAATAATGTGAAGTATAATTTTTGAACATTTGAAGTATAAAACCCTAGCAATTGCAATACAGTTTTTGATAATCCATTAGTAGAACACTTCAAGTATAAAATTTAAATTATAGAGTATAATTTTATGTGAAATGAAGTATAATTTTAGATAACTAGACTATAAATTTGTATAAAGTGGAGTAGTTTAAGTATAAAACCCTAACAACTGTAGTATAGTTTGGAATAATCATTAAATAGAATACTTGAAGTATATAAAGTTAATAAATAGAGTGCAAATTTAAGTAAAATGAAGTATAAAATGAAGAAGTATAATTTCAGAAGAAAACGAAGCACAATTTTAGATAAAGTGAAATATAATTGTCAAATTTCTAAGGTATAAAATCTCAGAAATGACGGTACAATTTTTGATAACAGTTTAATTGAATACTTGAAGTATAAAACTTAAATAATAGTGTACAATTTTTGTCAAATGAAATATAATTTTATTTGCAATGAAGTATAATATAGAACTCTTTAAAGTAGAGAAAGATTTTCAAATAAATGGTGTACAATTCAGAACTCTTGATGTATAAAACTTTACAAACTGCAGTACAGTTTAGATTCTGTGAAAGTATTACTTTAAAATATTATAGCTCTTCTTGGTACTGCTGCTTGATTCATCCTTTTGGTTTACCAGGATATTAACAATATTTATATTTAATGTCAAATGCAGTAAGATCATATTCAGAACATATTCGTCATCAATCAATGTCACTTATAATATTTGATGTGGAGCTACGTATCGCAAATTGAAAAATTCGACGTTGATTTCACTCCATTTTCTTGTGAGATTAATTTACATATTTATTAAAGTCGTAGTATCCTTAATGGATATTATAAAGAGCTGGTCTTTATAGTGGCAACTTCCCAACAATTGATTGAACACTCCAACTTTACTATTGTTGACATTATCGGAAAAATATAAAAAACTCAGAAGTAACTGAGAAGAAAAAGAAATCCAAAAATAAAGATTAAACCAGAAAATGATGAAAATAAAAAGAGAAGAAGACAATCCAGATGCTGGGTTGATGGTTGTTTCTCATTTCCATCATGGAGCTGTTTGCGTTTTTTTTTCTTTCTATTTCTAGAAATGATATTAATATTTGTAGGGTTTACTATTGCCTTTTTGTTTATAATAAAGAAGTGAAAAAAAATGAATGAAAAATTCTTACAAAATTAAGGAGTTTATTCTAATAAAAATTAAGTGGGGATTGATTACAAAAATAAAAAATAGTTTTGATATTTTTAAATAAGTCTTCCATAAAAATCACAGTAAAAGTCAAAAACAATAAAAATTCAATATATATATATATATAAATACGTTTCAGATGCCAGCAGTTGCTGCCTTCGCCGCGACAAAGGGAGGGTAGGCCAGCAGCTGCCGGCCTCGGCCTACACTGCAGCAGCGGGCAACCCAAACCATCTGTTGATGGAGGCCAACATCTGCTGGCCTCCCGTTGCGACCCGACTGAGGTTGGCCTTGCAACAGTTGGCTTCTTTGTTGGCAAATTTTTTTGGCGAGAACTCCACATATGATAAAAAAAAGAGAGAAAAGTTACTTTGGGTTGGGGCGACTGCGGGTGGCTGCTGCTGAGAATAGCAGACTCTCCAGAGAGTGTGGAAGTTTAAGAAGATTTTTTCATTTCTTCCCTAATGGCCAATTTGCATTTCCTTTTTATATTTTATTTTTTTATAATAATAATAATAATAATAATAATAATAATAATAATACTTTATATTTCAAAATTCAAAATTTTATTTTAATTAATAATCTATATTTTTAAGTTTTAAATTTAAATTCCAAAATTTAACATAAGTTAATATACTATACATGATTTTGAAATTTGTGTTTTGATATTTCATGACTTTTATATGTTATATTATAATGTAATCTATAACAAAATTGAATTTATGATGGTACTTTATTCTCATTTAATTTTGGATATTTTAATATTTATAAATTCAATAAATAAAAGTGCTTTCTTTCTTTTCAGGTTTTGCTGTTTACTTTTTAGGGTTTATCAGAGCTTTGGGGCTTGGGGTTTAGGTTTTATATATAATAATTACACAAATTGTATTATTCTTTTGAATTAATAATACTACATTATGAATATATTTCACATTATATACAATATATTTAGATATTTTAAAATAATTAATGTCTTTATAGCTAATTAAAAATTTTACTACTTTATTAAAAAATTAAAAAAATATTTTTTTTTCCTTTAGTTAGTTTTTTTATTAATGATTTATTTTATAACTAATTAATATTTCAATGCTAATTAATATAACCATATTAATTATGAAGTCAATCAACAGTAATTTTTTATGTTGATTAGCTTCGACTCTCATCTATTGATTCTTTAATTTTTCCTTAATATACTCTAATGTTAGATATATTAATTCTTTTTTTCCAATTCTTCAAATATAATTTATGCACATATATAGGTTATTAGACTTTATATTGAAAAAAAATATACACAATTTATTACGTATAACATATATTATATAAAATTAAAATGAATTATTTTTGAATTATATTTAAAAAAATTAAAATGTATTGCATATCCAATGAATATGTATTTGGAGTAGATATTAAATAGATGAAATATGTAATTACCAAATTAATATGAATATGTATGTTTAAACAATTATGAATGGTATTTTGTATGAATGAATATAAATGTAATTGGTAAATGAATTTTCAAATATTCTTTGGCAACCTTAAGCTTATTAAATGTTAAGGTAGCAAATTTAGGAGCATCTGACGAATTTCTTTGCTCCAGAAGTTCTACATGCATCCACAATCCCAACCAATCATCCATGAGTACGCACAGGAATTACTGTTTGAAGTTTGGGAGGAAGAAGATATGGACTAAAGGGAAAGAGCATTTTGGGAGGGAAATGAGGAAGAAGTTTGAACGAAAAATCCTATCCCTGCAACTGGGGATGTAGCTCAGATGGTAAAGCACTTGCTTAGCATGTGAGAGGCATGGGGATCGCGATACCCCGCATCTCCATCCCATATAATCGTGTGTGTTTCTCAGTTGTGTTTTGCATTTTTCCCTCTTACCTTCCGAGAGTGGCATAAAAGGAAAGCACATCTCTCTTCTTCTGCACTGCAATTTTCATCCTCAAAACGTTTCACGACCTGAATTGGGTGAACAGGCCATGGATACAAGACAAGGGTAGTATTATCAATAACCATTTTCTTTGTATTGAATCAAATCAAACTTTGTAATCTCCACTCATTAATGATCCAATCCAAATCCGAAATATGCAGGAGAAATACATCAAGCAAATACTAACCTGACTGGATGCCATGGTAATTCAACTGCCTGACTTAACTGCATGCATCTTGGTAATTGGTACTATGTCTTTATTTGCCTGTAATTCAGTAGTTTTGATTTGTTTGCTCAATTTCTATGCTTTTCATACTTTTACTTATCACTCTCATTTGACAAAGGAAAAGAAAATTATGCCATAAAGAAATTGTAACGGATTAGAGCTTACAATAGTTTAGGATCCTCTCTGCCGTAGCAATTTAACCGCCAATATTTGCTATCTCAATATATATATGCTGCTCTTGAGAGATATTGTGCAAGTTGGTAATTTTAGGCATTTCAAGGCATAGGTGACCAATTATATGTAATATTGAGAAATTCTGCAAGTGGTAATATCAGTTAACATTGTCTGAAAAATGCTCACTGAGCTGGAATATCAGCAGACAAGTTCTTATTACATCCACGTACTTTGTTCTGTGAGAGTTAGATGTCTGAATCATGATGGTGAAGAAATCAGAGGCATTGTCAACACAACACATTCACAGGCACCCATCAGCTGATGAAAAGAAATTTGTGTTAGCAGTCAGATAATTTTCTTTTAAAAAGTCCAGGGTCAGCCTACTTCCTTCACTCCATCACACGCACAACAATCTGCACCTCTCAGAAGTTCAACTCGTTCTACCAGACCACCTACATATCTTCCCTAATTTCATTGTGGTTTATTACAAATATTCCACCTTCCTTAACTCAAACACCATATCCTCTCTCAGCTCACATAACCTTGATCGATTACCACCATTACACAAAATTTTCACTCCCGTCCTGAGTTTCATTTTTACCATCAAGCTGTGAAATCTGTCCATTGGCGGAAAGCAATGACAGCTGAGTTAGAAGCCATGGAACTTAATAATACTTGGTCTGTTGTTTCCCTTGCCCCCCGGCAAAAAGAGTATAGGATGTAGATGGCTTTACAAAATTAAATATCACTTTGATTGCTCTATAGAAAAGTATGAAGCACGTTTAGTTGCTAGGATTTTCACTCAACAAGAGGGCATAGATCATATTGACACATTCTCCCCAGTTGCCAGACTTGTTACAGTCATAGTTTTACTTGCACTTGCATAGTCACACACTTGGTACCTCACACAATTAGATGTCAATAATACTTTTTTAAACGGTGATCTTGTTGAGGAAGTTTATATGGGTCTTCCTTTGGGATATCATACTAAGGGGAGATTTCTTCCACTTCTAAGATGGTTTGCTGGTTACACAAACCTATTTACGGACTTAAACAAGCCTTAAGACAGTGGTTTGCTAAATTTTCCCACACTCTTATATCCTTTGGTTTTGTGCAGTCTAAGGCTGATTATTCTTTATTTACCAAAGGCCATGGCTGTTCATTTGTGTTGTTCTTGTTTATGTTGATGACATTGTCATCACCGATCATTCGGCTATAGAAATTTCTACTGTGAAGTGCCTTCTTCAGTCACATTTTAGGGTAATCTCAAATATTTTCTTGGACTGGAAATTACACGATCTGCCTCAGGAATCAGTCTTTCTCAGCGCCACTATACACGCCAGTTACTCAAGGATGCTGAATTTCTTGATAGTAGACCTGCTTCAACCCCATTGGATCCTCAGCTGCACTTTAACGACAGTGATACTGATCTCTTGCGGGATGCTTTTTCTTCTTGGAGACTTATTGGCCACCTCTTGTACTTAACATTGCCAAGGCCAGATATTTGCTTTGCAGTTAATAAACTCAGTCAATATGTATCACAGCCGTGTGTGCAACATCTTCATGAAACTGATCTTCTCTTGCATTATCTTAAAGCTTCTCCAGGTCAGGGTAGGGTATCTTTTTTCCTGCAACTTGATCTCTTCAGTTGAAAGCCTTCTCCGATGCTGATTGGGGCTCCTGCTCTGATAGCCGCCAGTCGACAATCGAGTTCTGTGTGTGCCTTGGTGATTCGCTCATTTCTTGGAAGACCAAGAAGCAGCCAACCATTTTTCGCTCTTCCACGGAAGCAGAATATAGTGCTTTAGCAGCAAATGTAGCTGAACTTACCTGGTTACGCCAACTCTTGCATGACTTTCAGATTACTCTTCCATATCCTTTGTTGATATTTTGCGACGGCGAAGCTGATCTTCACATTGCTTCAAATCCTACATTTCGTGAAAGTACTAAATACATCGAGATTGATTGTCATTTTGGTGGTGACAAGGTTGCCGACTCTCAACATCAAGTAGCAGACAAGTTTACTAAACTGTCGTTAGGACCACTACTGTGGAATTTACTGTCCAAGATGGCCCCATCTTGAGAGGGAGTATCGAGATATATTCACACTTTATTTTCCTTTCGCACTCTGTTATAGTTTGTTATGTTTGTTTCTCTCTTAGTTAATATGTCTGGTGCTTGAATAAAATGTGACGCATTTATATCTGATCAGTTTTCCTGCTCCCGCTTTAGATTTACTAATAGGAAATCGTTGCAGAAGACAATTAATGAACGTTACTTTACATATCTAAATTAGTTTCGCATCCAGAACCTCCACAATAAAGGTAGTGTTTGGAATTTCATTAACTTGAATTAAAAATTGGTTTAATTCTTTTAATAATTATTTTAAATTATTGGTGCCTTAATTATGAAAGTATTTTTGATTGGGTACACAATTTTCAAAATAATAACTATGCGGAGTTGCAGAAGAAAGAAGACACAGATTCTATTAGCTTCTTATTCTATTTATTGTAGATTTGAGCTTAATCAAAGGAATTATTAAATCTTTTGTTTAAAACGTATACAAATTTTGCTATGCTTCAAACATAGTTTAGAAGTTGATTGGGAACAAAACAATAAAAGGAAGACTTGTTAGACTTTTAAATTGACCCTTTCCAACTATAGAAAAGGGTGCACCGCGCTATACTCATGGATTTATATGTATAGTTTTTTATATTTATGTATTTTTTTAATTAATTATTCATATTGATAAATGAAAATATCACAAGATGTCGTATTGTGCCCTTGGACTCTATACGTTGTAGATATTTTATCTACTATTTTATTTTCTACATGTTGTTTAATTTAAATTATAAATGAGGGAATAAATATAGGACAAAAGAATTCATCTTGTGAGATACACTAGAATCCATTTTGTAAGATATACATTTTGTCTCTCTTACCAATATTTTGACTTATCGCTCGATAATCTTAATAGCAACTAGGAAATTTTTCAACGTGTTCTTGGACAACCCACTGAAAGAGTTCATCCTTCCAATTAGTCATGCAAACAAAGGCCCAAGAGTTCCTTAAAAAATTGGACTACTTAGTTTAAGTTATCTTTACCATTTTTTTAAAAATAAAAATATTATATATATATATATATTAATATTTGAAGTTGTATGTTTATTAATAAATATATCTAATTAGATTATATTTTGTATTAATCCAATTAGTCATTCAAAAATGATAATAGTGTGTGTGGGTGTTCTGCTGCTGTATTATTTTTATTTTTTTTTTGAGTTTTTGATTTATTTAATAGTGAAATTGTGTTACTTTTGGGTAGATGTATGACATACAATAATACACTCTGAAAGTATAATTTTATTCAGATAAGTTGGCTGTTACATATGCATTGAAGCTGCTAAGTAGTTAATAAAATTTTCCAAAAATAATTTATTTGCTAACAATATAATGACAACAAACATTTTTTGATCAATATGAAATTAATAGCAAAGAGAAATTTTTGATATATTTACCCAAGAACCTAAAGTTTGTGAAAGCAAATAATTTGGACATTTTTTTGAATCTTGTTAATCACAGCTTGAGACATATCCCAAACCTATTTAATTTTTTTTGCAACTATTCAAAAATATACATTAATACTTATTTATTTTTTATATATTAATTGTAATTGATTTTTCCTAAGCAACCGGTGTAATTATATTCAGAAAAAATTTATTCATTTAAATATAATAAAATATAGTCACTTAATAGTTTATTTCACATATATTATAATTACTAAAAAATTTGATTCGATGTGTAAGTATCGTATGAAATATAACTATTTGAAGTCCCACCTCACCAAACATGAAAATTCAACCCGCAGCATTGGGAGAACAACAAGACTCTTATTTGCTTTATTTTACTTTTATTTATACATTGTCTTTAGTATTTAGATTGTGGAGATCGTAGTGAGATGAAAATGGAGGATTGTGCTTAAGTCCTTGAGATAGTTTGAAGTAAGAACATCGTGACCTTAGTTAGGCACTTTAGAGGGTTATGCTTAAGTCGTTGAAATATTTTTTAAGTATGATTTAGTTAGGCACTTTCCTTTATTCTAACGATGCATTTCCCTGTCAGGTGGGATGCATCTTACTTGACATATCTTCTTTAAGTTGGCATTGTACCCTAACTTAGTGGGTACTTAGTTTTAATATATAAATATGTGTAAATAAACTTTACTGCTACTAATATGTAAGTCTGTTTTTTTTTTAAATTTTTTATTGCAATTTGTTTAATAGTTAAATTTCCAGGTTGCTCTTTAAAGAATCTTCGATTTAAAAGTGTCGATAATTTGTTGAATTTTGCTGGACAAAATCATCATTAGTTAATTAAGGACAAAAAGAAGATTAAGAACATAATTTGAGCAATTCTTTTTACCAACTCCAAATAGAAATGCTACCTCTTTGAGAGCATCTTGTAATATAAACCTTTGCTCGATTAATACCCGCACCAAATAGGTAAAACCATGTTAGGCTAAAGCATACACATTGGAGCAAATTCCAAACCATATAAAAAATGTGTCACTGAGATGGAAAGTGAAGAATATCACATTTTAATTTCTTCAAGTCAAGAAGGAGTTTGAACCTAATGTATATACATCTAAAGGTATATATATACAGACACATAAATACATACATACTGATAGAGGATGACCCAATAGGCCCAGCCCAGCAGCTATTGATCCAGAAATAGGGCACGAGGTGAAGTAGCCCAATTGCCCGTTAGGCCCATTTCATGTTTTAAGTCCAACCTTGTGGTTGACCTAGTTCGACATTTCATACCCTTTCATGCTAGCACTCTTGGTAGCATTTGCGTCTCTCAACCAGGACACTTGTCAACCACAGTTCGTTGACCACCCTAAGAAGAGAGCATGGAATCGTTGATTTTTGATCACACCTCAGAGCCAACTCGTAGTTTGTTGACCATCACTGAATGACTTCTACATTATTGTTTCAACATAGCACATAAAGGTCAAATTCTTAACCATCACTTGCACGGACATGGCACTGTTACACCATCTTGGTCAAAGCCAACGAGCAAAAGAATCAACCAAAATTGAAACCCTTGAGGGATGCCCCAGTGGTAGAACCTGAAGAGGGAAAATAGACCAAGAAGCACAAACTTGAGGATACTAGGGTCAAGCCTATTGAGGAGTTCAAAATAATCGAACTGGAGCTACAAAACCTATATAAGATGACTTGAATTGGAGATGACATGGGTAGCCACATGGAATGCCTTATGGTCAATTTTCTCTGTAGAAACATCAACATGTTCGCATGGAAAGTCTCCAACCTCCAAGGAATTGACCCCAGGGTTATCATCCACCGCCTAAATATGGGCCCTTTATACAAACCAGTGAAGTAAAAGACTAGGACGTTCAACCCTGAAAGATGTCAAATCATCGAAGAGGAGGTCAACAAACTCTTAGATATATGATATATTGTAGAAATTCAATACCTAAATTGGCTTTGTAATATTGTACTTATCTCTAAGAATGAGGAAAAATAGAGCATGTGTGATGACTTTACTGAATTAAATAAAGCTTTTCCTAAAGATCCTTACCCCTGCCTCATATAGATTTGTTAGTCAATTCTACCATTGGTTGTGAATTGTTAAGTATGATGGATTCATTCTAAGGTTACTATAAAATTTTCATGGCACTCAAGGATAGGGATAAGACATATTTTGTTGTTCCAAATGGGGTGTATTGTTTCTTGGTCATACCTTTTGGACTAAAAGTGTAGGTACAACTTATTAAAGATTAGTGAACTTTATGTTAAAAAATGAGATCTAAAAATCCATAAAGGTTTATGTTGATGATATGATCATCAAAATGAAAAAAAATCAAAGAACTAATTAGTCAACCTAAACTACACATTCTCAATACTACGAGTGTTTGGCATAAAGCTCTGCCTCAATAAGTGTACTTTCAAGGTATGCAGGGGTAAGTTTTTAGATTCATGGTTAGCCAAAGAGGTATCGAAGCAAACCCATAGAAAATTCAAGCCATTTTGGAATCACCTCACCCAAAATAATCAGAGACATACAACGCCTGGTCAGGAGGATCATAACATTAGGCAAGTTTATCACATACCTAGCTGACAAGAGTTTACCTTTCTTCAAGATCTTTAGAAATGAGAAGAAATCATGTTTCCAATGGATAGAGCAGTGTGACCAGGCTTTGGTCGAACTTAACAATATATCTCCTTAGCCCCTAGCTTGCCAAACTAAAACTGGGAGAATTTTTGCACATATACTTAGCTTTGTCATCAGCCTCAATTAGCTTAGTCCTAGTTTTAACTAAGGATGGGATTTATTGACTCGTTTATTACTATAACAAGGTGCTACAAGGCCCAAGCACAACTATATTTAGATAAAAAAATTTGCCCTCGCTGTGGTCATAGCAGCCAAAAATTTGCTGCCATACTTCCAATCTTATGCGATCATAGTGTTGACAAATCAATCATTGAAGTAAGCACTGTCAAAATCAGATACATGCAAGAGACTGACCAAATGGGCGATTGAATTAGCTTAATTCAACATCACATTCCAATCCTACACTGTTATAAAAGCACAAGTTTTTGCTAATTTCATTGTTGAAAGACTCGACATTCTTGATCAAAATGACTAAGCTCTCTTGTGTGGACTTTGCACATTGATGGATTGGCAACCACTTCGAGGGGAGAGACAGGCGTGTCACTTTGCTCTCCACTTATGAAGGAGTATGATTTTACAATCAAACTCTACTACTTGGTAACTAATAACTAGGTAGAATAGGAAGCCCTCCGCATAGGCATGAGGATGGCAACAAATTGTGGAGTCGAGCAATTGATAGCAATCTCCGATTCCTAACTAGTCGCAGAATAGGTTAAAGGGAACTTTGAGGCCAAGGAATTGATGATGAGCTAATACTTGGCCAAGGTTAAAAAGCTACAATAATTATTCAGGAAATTCACCCTCGGCTAAGTACCCTGATCAGAGAATGAGTGAGCCGATGCCTTATCTAAGTTCATAAGCTCAATGAAGGGAACCAGAGATAGAATAATAACATTTCTGGTCATCAGTAAATCCTCCATAAGCACCTTCGACCAGAATTTGGTAAGGAATGTCGAACAAGCAGCTTTTTCTTTGCAAGATGCAATAAAACTTACTTAAGTCAGGAAATAGTCCCCAAGGACAAAGGCTATATGTAGAGACTTAGAGGTTAAGTGGCTAAGTTCACCCTTGACAAACACAACCATCTCTATAAGAGGTTGATCTTTGGTTCTCCCTTAAGATGCTTAACATGTAGGCATTTGTGGAAATTATTCAAAAGGATGATCCTGGGCTCATAAAATCATCTGATACGGGTATTTCTAGCCTACCCTATTAAAAGATATAGTTAACTTCACCAGAAGGTGTTCATCCTGTCAAGTCCACTTAAATACCCCACACCATCTTATAGTGTTAATGGTGAATGTCCAAATATGTGGCCATTCGACTAGTAGGGGATCAACATAGTCGGTTGACAACAAGTTAAAGAAAGTACATCTTCATCGTGGTTGAATACTTTACTAAATAGGTTGAGGTAGAGGTAGTCCTTAAAATAATAGATGCGGCCATTAAGACTTTTATTTAGAAGAACATTATATGCCATTTTGGCCTCCCCAAAGTCTTGATTTTTGACAACAAAACCCAGTTCCAGAGCAGAAGCATGAGGAATTGGTGTAAAGCCTTAGGAATTCGCTAGAATTTTGCCTCAGTTAGGAACCCCCATGCTAATGGCAAAACCAAAGTCACGGATAAGATTGTCCTTGACCACATCAAAGCTTGAATAGAAGGGATTAGAGTGAGTTCAACAGATGACCTCCTTGGCTTGTTATGGGCATACAGGATGACCCCTCAAATAATTATATGTCATAGCTTCTATAGTTTGGTTTATGTATTAGAAGCAGTCGTTTTAATGGAATTGATTCTGCACATAGCTTGAGTGATCTATCTCAATCTGATCAGAAACACCTTCAAGAGAGAATTCAACCTAAAGACCAACAACGAGCTTTGATAGAAAGCTTATAATGCAATGCAAAGATAAATATAAAAAATGATAAAACATTACAACAAAGGAGTCCGACCGCATAGTTTTAAAGTCGGAGACTTTGTCTTCAAGAAAGTAAAGGTGTTGAAGAATGTGGGGAAACTTGACCTAAAATGAGAAGAGACTTATTTTGTGGTCAAAGTGTCGAAGCACAACACCTAGTAGCTTATAGATATGAATAACAATGAGCTCCCACGACCATGTAATGCAGTAAATTTGAAGAAATTTTATGTATAGAGAGACTTAAGATCTCCAATGTATAGTTTCACAATAATAAAATTGCTTGTGTTTCTACAGCTATATGCTTTCACCATCAAAACTAATGGCCACATTGTATCCAACCGCCTAACCAAAATCATAACTATGTTGAGTATCTAGTCTAGCCTTTGTTAGCAGCTTGTCTATTTTGGACTTTTCGGTGATAGCGGTAACAAGTAGCATATCCTTCATCTCGAGCTGAGCGTTGCTTTCCTAAAGCTCTTTATTCAGCTACTCAATCGATGTCTGATTTGACTTGAGCTGAACCTTCAGTGTTTCAATATAGTAGCCCAATTAGCTTACTTGGAAAGAAAATACCATCGTGAGCAAACAAGCTATTCTCGATCAGCAAGTATTATTTGACTAGGCATGTTATTTCAACCAGGCATTTATCATATTTGAATGATACACCAGGGCTCTCAACACATTGTCTTGGCTTAAATCCATGAATTTTTTCTAGTCGGATGTAAATTCATCAGGCCATCATCACCTTCAATGGCGCAGCCCCAGCCTACATTATTGACAATATTGAGTATGAGTTTTGTATGACCATGGCCGTCTTATTGCCAAATCAAGAAGGTAACATTCTAGGGATCTGAAACAATAAGTCATCCTCTTGCCACCCAACTAGATCATACCTACTTAGCTGGCTCAGCCTGCCTTATTACTTTTTCTTTTCTCGGCCGTAGTCTTTTTTTGAGTAGGTCTTGCCTGCTCAACCATTGACCTTTTTTGCTGAGGGCAAGACTACTGGCTGTAGTCACCACAAGTCGAGCTGGTGATACAACAGGTGAGGGTCGTGCTTCCTAAAGTTGTGGAGCAACTACTAGAGCAGTCTCTTGACTCACCGCTGTAGCCTGATGATGCTCTTCATTTCTTTGGGTGCTCGCTAAAGCTTCAGCTCTTGCTCTGTTCATTGTATCTTCTCAATCTGCTAACAAGACTACCAAACACAAAAATGATTAAAACCAACCACAAATATCATACAAAGCACTAAATCCAATAAAAATTGATAGTACAATCTACTTAGTCAAGCGTCTACTGGTAAGCCTTATTGGGCTGGCCATAAACTGGCCAATACCAAATTTTTTTTCTCGATATAAACTAAGGCCACTATCTAGCCAGACTTGACTAGATCTTGAATGAATGTATTAGACCAGGTTGGGGTTAAATTCCTAGGCATCTCGACATGATTTATTACCATCCCCTAGGAATGTTGAATACCCTAGGCGCTCGAACATAAATGTACCATGTTTTCCACTCCTGACCCTGGGAGGACGAAGGGGTGACAAGAAATTTATGACAGGGTCGAGTAATAAGATAATAAAAGCTCGACTCCTTGGTGCTGCTTGACTTTTAGGACATGGAAAAATGAAAAATGTTAGAGAAGTTTGATTGAATATAAGCATTGGAATAGTGAAGCTGTGTTTTATCAAAAAGTAGTTCGGCAAAAGTTGGGTTATACAAACTTCTAGGCTGGTTAATAGGTCAATTATTGGTTGAGTAAGAGAAAATCTAGCTCTGCACCTAAAGGCCTCCTTGAATATGGTTATGTATCTACTAGGAGGTCGATGCATCGTATCGGTGGGTACAGGTACTATTAATTCATATTCGAGAGGAATATGCTAAAGTTATCTCAGGTGAGTGAGGAATATGGGGGGTAAGTTAGATGCTATCTCATTATATTGGTTGGGGGTGAATAGTCGATCGCGAGATACTAGTGCCTTACTTGGCCCAGAATCATCCCCAACAGCACTGCAATCACTACTTGAGCTGCGGGAGATCGAGCTATGACTTGCAGAGCTACTTGACTCACAAGTCGAATTGCGCTCTCAATGAGGTAGAATTCTATCAAACTTGGTTGCCTCACTATCACTCCCTTAACTACCCTCACCGTCATGTGAACATAGCATGATTAAGCAAATGATATGCTTGAATTAAACTTTTGAAAGACTTACACGATTTTGAAGAAGTCTAAATAGGGAATAATCAACAAAAAGCACCATAAATGGGCAATTTGACCTTATAGAAAGCCATGAAAATAAAAATAGAGCTTTTAATTGAGCATATATATAGGCATCAAGGTGCAAAAACCTAAATTGTTATTATAATAGCATAGTCGTCATTTGGCGCTTTGCATAGCTCAATGTAATAGGCATATTAAATGTGCTAAAACCCTAATTGACTTTGGAAACCCTCATCGACTAAACCTTGCTAATCATTAATGGGCTACTCTCTATTCCCTCATATCGATTCTTTCGATTCAAATTTGAAGATGGGGGGACTTATGATAGGAGATGACCCAATAGGCCTAACCGAGCAGCTACTGATCCAGAAATAGGACACAAAGTGAAGTAGCCTAATAGCCCATTAGGCCCATTTCACATTTTAAGTCCAACCCTGTGGTCGACTTAGTTCAACCTCTCATTCCATTTCACGCTAGCACTCTTAGAAGTACTGGCATCTCTCGACTAGGACACTTGTAGAGCACAGTTCATTGACCACCCTAACAAGAGAGCACAAAATCATCGATTGTTGACAGCACCTTAGAGCTAACTCATAGTTTGGATGCATGTTGACCAGATAGGTTGACTCGCTAGAGAAGTTATTCTTTGTAGCGTTAAATACCTTGATAGGCAACATGCCTCCACTTTAATAGTGTATACTCCCTAGTACCACCTATCTTACTATGCTAGACTAGAGGCACACCACCTACATACTATTTGGTTTTGAGAAGCTGAAGATGAAATAGTATAAAAATGGGAGAAGACCCAAAAGTCCCCGTGCAAAGGAATAACCCTTTCTATACGTCAAGGGCATCTCAAACATATCAACCATCTAAAGAAGGCTATAAATACCCCTTTTCCAGCTTCCCATAAGGTATGCCATCCTATATCTAAAAGCCCTCACTTTGTTGCTCAATTATCTGATCGATCCTATATTGACTTGAGTGTTGGGGTGTCTTAACCAAGGGCACTTCGGCTAGCTTGATGTTTGCTGTCAATTGTAAGATTCAACCCTGATATATTTGTAGATCATTCATTCGACCACACTTAGGTCGATTTACCTGGATTCCAACCCGACTCAGTTACTAACCATTTACACCCTCATCACATACTATATATATATGCTCTGTCATGGTTTCAGTTTGCTGTGGCTTGTAAATATGGAGAAAAATCAACGCATATCCTACATTTAGTTGGATTTCCAAATAATATATTTGGACCATATGAAGGGCTCAGCCATTATGTCACCATGAAGTTTGTTGCTGGTTAATTGAATAATTAGGGCTTTAATGATCATGATCTGACAAGTTCAGAAGGCAACTTGGAGTACACATAAGACACCTAAGTAAACTAGATAAAGAAGATACAAGATAGCAGTTTAATCTTCATTATTACATTTACTCTTGTATTGTTGAAGGTAAATGAAACTTATTCTATAATCTTTCCACCCTTTATTTTTCTTCCCTTAGGAGAGAGAACTATAGGAGAGAAAACCACTTTTCTTTTTCTTTTTACTTGACACTATGTTTGGTTCATGGATTTTGGTGAGAAAAAGGTGAAAAAAATGATAAGAAAAATACTTTTGATTGTTTGGTTGGTAAAGAAAACAATAAAGAAAGGAAAAATTATGGAAAAATATAGTGTATCTAAGGAAAGTGAATTTTCCTCACAAAATAATGAGGAAAATGACACTTTGGATCCTCTATTCCATTCCATGTTCCATCTTCTATTTTAGTATGATGTTTATATGCGAAGTATATTTGGTTTTCAATCGATTATTTTTATAAGAAAATATTTAATACACGTGTCATACATTCATGCAATGAAATAGGAGATGAAGTATAAATTGGAATGAAGGATCTAAATTGGACAAATGAAGAAAAAGCCTATTTGAACTTTCACTTATTCTTGAACACATTCACCTCTCTTCTTTTCTCCTTCCCTTTTTTCGTTAGTTTTTTCAATAACCAAATAAATTTGAAATTTTATATTTCTTTCTTTTCTTTTTCTTTTCTCTAATACTTTTCTTTTCTTATAAAAAATCCTTAAATCAAACATAGTGTTAGCTTTTCTAGTTTTGGACCTAGGAATGTAATTGTCTTAACTTTCAACACTTAGGGTGATAATAAATTTAGGCTAATGTATTATTTTTGCAGTTTTTGTGATTGCTCAAAAAAATGTATAAGGAACATGGAAGTGGAAAATGCCATTGCTGCACATCATATTAGAAATTATATATACCACTTAAGGAGGTACTAATCTATATAAGAAACATAAAAATGATCAATAATATCCAATTGTGTAAACTGTAAAGTTAAAATAACTAACTTCTCCATCTAAACTATTTTTAAAGTTTATTCACAAACAAGGAAGCTTTTGCACATAATTCAAATTCAACAAGGTTTATTGGTGACATAAACAGAAGCATAACCATGGAATATTTAATCTTGCAGTCCTTATAATAATACAAGCATATGATTTTGTGGTGAATAGTCTAATATTTTCTCAACAATCATACTCAGAAGTAAGGAATACATAATCTTACAACCTTTTATACCATACACGCATATCACATTATCATAAACACTTCAACATCTATTCAATAGTTATATTCAGAAGTGAATTTGCAAAGGAGAAAAAAAATGAAACAAATCAATATTACCTTAGAACAATGACCACATGATAGATTAGAGAATGTAGAGTGAATAATTTTTGCAAACGTACTTGAATTACCTAAATATTTTAAACTTAACAAAGGTAACTTGCTTACTGAGAGTCCCAGAATGCTCTAAGTGATGCTATGGCTTTGGAGAGAGTTTCTAGGAATACATTCTTGAATACAATTTCTCAATGGTGTTTATCATGATGGTTAGAATTGTCTGTGGAATCACATATATAAATACATTTCTATTGTGCATTTTCTTGGAGACATCAGCTATTATCTGGCTTAATTTAGATTGTTGTCTGCAATTGTTGGGCAATAAGTCTCCAGCACATTGCAGTAGTTAGCTTTATCAACATATCCTAAATCAACAAAAAATCTTCATCTTTTTTGTAAGCATGAGGAGTTGAGTAGACAAAATATCCATTTGATCACAATAGGCAATCCTACTTCTTTTATTAGAATGCTATCTACATCTTAAACATAAAATATGAATAAAGTATTCTACTTATACGTATCATGGAGCATTGTTCTTATGCAAGATGTTATTTACTTTGAAGAACTGAGAACATATAGAATATTTCTTCAGGTCACACTTAAAATTATAAGTTTCATAATCAAAGGTAGCCAAAAGTAAACAAATCAATGATAAGTTTGAGCTGTTTGCTTGAAGGTTTATCACATTCTAGGAAAAAAAATCACAAATAAAGACTAAGATGTTGGAGATGCTACTATATTTGGAGGATAATTTATGTTATTCATTATAGAGAAACTAAGCATTCTCATGCCAATCAACACGACATTTGGAATAATGGAACAAACCATTCTTTTGCTCATGTGTATAATTTGGAAGCTTGGAGGTGGAAATTCAGTTTTATTGAGCTTAATAGTGTTAGATAGAACAATTGACAACTATATTCTTTATTTGATTCCATGATGGTCAAGTCTTGAGGAAAGTAAACTGCATCTGGACTCGGTGGTCCATTAATACTTTTGATTATAGTAAGAAAGTGTGATTTGTTAAAATCTTGAGGTGAAGCTGGTCATTTTTAACTCCATATCCAACTTAATGTTTAGGTTGAATAAATTGAGTGTGATAGTTCTTTTTTAGCTCCAAATGAGATGTCAGATTGCATATAGTATTGTAAACAATAGGGATCCAATAGTGAATGAAATTTTTTGTAAGTAAGCTATTCTATTGGTTAAGAACTTATATTTAGGATTGGTTAATTATTTTGTCCCTCTTTACACCCCTCAAACAGGCTTAAAGAAGATAAAAAAGATAGAAAGTAGAAAGAAGGAAAAACCCATGAGAAGTATAGGAGATTGAAGACCAACTACCAAATTAAAATGAGTGTAAACAAATTCCTTTTTAGAATTCTTAAAGCATTATAATTAATCCTTGAGCTTGGCCTTTGTGAAAACAGAAGTCATGTTATGAAAATGTAGTTCAAAAATGAATTGACTTTGTTTCCAGAAATCAGAAAATAGAATATTCAAAAACAAAAGATCTTGCAGAAAACTAGTTTATTACTCAAAGCATCACTTTCTTAGTGGTTTAGCAGCTTTCTTGTCAAAGACACCTTTTTTTGTTTTAGTTTCTCATTTCAATTTCTTTACCTAAAATTTATCAACCATTAGCGAGTAGCAACCGAAAGAACAATACTGATGTTGAAAGTTCATGAAAGCTAATATAGATGTCACAGGAAAAATGAAACCACCTAAGGTTATTTAACTGCATGCTGAAGATGTTGCAAATATGTTCAGAACATATGGCTTCAAAGTTAGAAAAAAAAAGATTCCAAAAATAATTCTTAAGACAAACATAAAATACAGTAAACAATAAAATTAGAAAAATCAAAAACAAAAAAGAAAAAAGAAAGCTACAATACCTCCATGTAGTCAACCTTCTTGTTAGATAGATTGTCTATAGCAACCCTAAAGAAAAGCAAATGAAAAAAGAAAAGGTAAAATCAAACCATTTTTATCAATTCCTATAAAAGCTTAATAAGTTCTCCACAAATAATACATTTTCGACACACATGCATGCACAGATTTAGTTTCCAATTTATTTTAGAAAAATTTCACTTACAATCCATATCATAAATGAAGAAAAAAACTAAACACTAATAATAGAAAACATCTTCATAGATTCACTCTAATAACAAACTTCCCATCCTCATTATTAACAATTATATATAAAGATATAAGAACAAAATTTTCAAGACAAAATTACAAGAACATTAACATAACTAAAAATCCAAAAAGTAGACTCACATTATCTACAGTTAATAATCAAAACCTGCACCCATTTTTTTCAAGAACCAAAACATAAAATTTGAACATAGCTACAATCAAACAAAGAAACCCATATTCATCTTAGACACACTTTATCTATAAAAAAAACATAGTAATACATCTCTCACCAAACAAAATCTGTTGAAGAAGAAACCCCAAAAAACCTCCAAAAAAAAAAAAAGAAGTCAACAATCAGAATTTTATAGACATCAACAACAAAACATGATCAATACAAAGGGAAAAAGTATAATACCAAATAAACAAAGAACAAAAGTTAAATAATCACCCTTCACAAAATACAACTACCTTCCCTACCACACAAACACAAAAAGCATGCCAAACAAATTAAGAGCAAAAAGGGACCTCAAAAAAAATCAAGTCACAGACCGTGCAATGCAGAAAGCTAAATCCCCAATATAGCAGAAAAATACATGCAAGATAAAGTTGAACAAAGAATAGATATTCTTTTGAAGTAACACGAAGCCAAGCATAAACATTAAGTCAGGACTTCTCTGTACACGATAAATTACTCCACTCTACACAATATGTTGCAAATCCTCCATTCCTTGCAAACAATAATAAGATAACAGCCGAACAACACATATTTCTTTTTTTTTTCCCCTCTTTTTTGCATTTTCTTCATGAATCCCATGTCCCAAAACTTGACTGTCTTCTATCACCAACCCACCTAAACTAAGCAACCACCCAAAAAGCTGAATTCCCTACACCTAAAAATAAATTAAAAATAAAATTGTTCCACTAAAAAAGATAAGCTTCCAGCGCAAGATCCACAAATCCCACAAAACCCACCACACTGATCCCTAATTTTGGCTAATATACTTTCTCTCTATTCTAACATGACAAAGAAACCCAAATATGATTTGCTAAAAGGTGAGATAATATTCCTCCATTAAAACAAATGAAACACGACTTTTTCGTTCAACAAAGTAGTAGAAGAACATTTCTTCTGATTTTTATGGGGCCCACTTTATCTTTAAAACTATAGAGTACAAAAGAACAAACCAAACAACACGGCATACAATCAAAAAGAGCAGCAAACTCCCAAAATGGTGCCATTTTAGTTAGTTTGTAAGAAACAAAAGTATAGAAAAAGCCCCACACGTGTTGTAGCACTATTGCCATGCGCATTTTCATTTACAGATTATAGTAATACATATATATGAAATATTATTTATTAGAAAAACTCAATTAGCAATTTTCTACAATTTCAATTTCAGATAACAAGTGCTTATTCTCTTATGTTTTGGCCATATCCCACTGGAGAGAGTTAGCTGAGCTTTATGCAGATATTATCTTATATAAGATTGCTTACTTGAAGGCCTACTCAGAGGAGATACATATAATTTTGGATATTGCTTTTTGGCCTTCTAACTTGAATCCACAGCCACAAAAAGTTCTTCCCTCTAAGATGCAAAGGTTGCTAAGTAGGCCCAAGAAGAGCAGAAGAAGAGAGCCATGTGAGACACCAAATGTCATAGAAAGTAAGAGATCATACCCTCTTAGATGCAACACTGGCAAGTCATTTGGGCACAACAAAAGGACTTGCAAATAGGTATCTCAGTCCACCTCTTAGAGCATTAAGATTGTTTGAAGTCTCTAATTGATGACACTAAGGTATATTTGAGTTTTTAAAACTTGTTGATTATTGTTTTCTTTTCTTTTTGCAGAGAAGATGTGACAAATTTGTCCGGTTTGATGCTAACACTCCTTCAGCCAAAATTCTAGAAGAAATGAAGAAAAAAAAAGAAGACCAAAACTAGCTTTGCATTTATTGAGGAACATCTGCACCTGGGTGGTAGAGGACAATCTGGAGATGTTGCTTAAATCTATCATTATGTTTCTTTTTTCAATATGAATTCCTGAAAAACTTTACGTTGGGATCTATTGTTTTATGGCTGTGTTGGTTGCCTAGAATGGCTATTTTTGTTGTCTTGGTGGATAATTTTCTGACTATATTTTGTAAGTATTTGGATGATGAATATGTGAAACTTAGAATATTTGAAGGATTGAAATGTAAGGCTCTTGCAGTATTTATAGTTAGTGAAGAAATTTTAGTCTTTCTTTCTAACATGTTATGTAATTTTATTCAAAGTTCAGGGGGAGGGCTATTTGCAATGTTCCTTAGTTTTTATTTATAAAAGGATTGAGTTATTCAACTTATGTAATTTTTTTATTTGTTTAAGGGGATAAAAGTAATGTTGTATAGTGCAACTTAAAGGGATAACAAATCATATTTTAAAATGTAAAATCAAAAATTAAAAAAAATCAAAACTATTAGAAATTTTGTCAAATTGCCAATTGCAATGGCTTACAAAAAATCAACAAATAAAACCTTAGTCTTAAAAATATTACAAATAGGTCCAATGGTATTTTTATCTAAAAAATAATCGTCATAGTGACCAAAGGGTATTTATGGATTTTCATGTAAATTTTTTGATGATGTTAGCATTGTTTTAGACGAAGGCTGATAGACTTTCAAAAATGTAAGATGAAGCAAAACGTTAGGGGGATATTGGTAATTTTATCAAATCTTTGAGTTTTTGGGTAAATAGACCAAACCTTAGGGGGGTTTGGGTAATTAATCCTAATTACTAATTGAGGATAAAGGAATATTTGGGTACTCAGTACTCACACTAAAGAGAAATAAAGAAGTTGATGGAGAGCAAGAGTGGTAGCCTGAGAGTATAATAGAGTGAGAAAGTAAAATGGAAAAAAGAGGCACTCAACCCCTTTAATAGTGTTAATGCACATAGATCAAGGAGTATATTTAGAAGGCGAAAAAATACCTAGGATAATGTGATGTGTTCAATGCCCAACATAGTATTTGGGGAGTCGTAGCACTACCTTTACATCGAGGTTCCACAAGCAAACCCATGATTAGGACCAAGCATAAGACATGTTTGCACAACTAGGAGGTCTATTGGTGGGGTTAGCGGCTGAGGAACTCCTACTAGACACACAAGCTCCGCAAGAAAGTTAGTATGTGAAGAAAAGCTTTTGAATGCCTGGCATAACTTAAGCTCATGGTTGAGATTAACCAGAGCTAAATTTAGTGACTTAGGTTTTAATACACAATAGTCCACTCCAGTTAGAGGTAATAGAGTCAATATATTAACTCATGGTTGAAGTCGGGGCTCTATCACAATACAAGAAAGGTTAAAATTACTTTATCCAATCAAAAGCTAAATTTTGCACTTCAGACTTGAATGAAGTGGAGAATACTTAAGTAGGATTAAATGAAGTGCACTTGCCTTGTAGTACCTTACTTTATCCCAACCTATTAAACTTAAAAGAATAAGTTGAAATAGGTGCCACTAGATTGTAAGAAGGCTAAGCTACTTAAATGATGCCACATAGCAAAGGTAACCAATCTTTACCTTCATGAACACTTCTACATTTGATATTTTAAGACATAATATTTGTTATTTCTAGTGTTTTCTATACTTATTAATATCATTCACAAGCCTTAGGTAGACTTGAATTTTGAAGAGTTTTTGCTAAGTTCAACAACGACCTAACACTTTGTATTAGATTTCATGATAGGATTCTTGATTCATATAGAGAACATACCCGAGTCAAGATCAAGAGTGAAGATTCTCATGCTTAGGAGTGTCATCTTTTCCTTCATTTTCATTTTTCCTGTATATATTTTACTTAATCAACACATATATCAAACTATACATATATGGTGCTTTGTGTGTACTATTAATTAGTTAATACAGAATAATTCTCCTTATATATGTACCCAAAAATTAGTTACAGCTAGCTAGCACAAACATGCAGAATGTAAAATGAAAAAAGAATTAATTATTTTGATATGAGATGGCCCAAAAGGCCTAGCCCAATAGCTATTGACCTAAGAGTGCACTTTCAGGCCCATCTCGCCTTAGAAGCCCAGTTGGGCCATCGACCATGATTGACCATCCACTCTCCTTGTCGCCTACATAATTAGCATGATTGATGCCCTTCGACCAAATAGTAGATCAAATGTACGGCCTCGATCATCTTCGATGAGAGAGCTTGAGTGCCTCACCTCCAGAGGCTGTCTACTCTTGACCTTATTGTCGACCAATGAGGTTGTTTTAGCACCAAATTGTATCTCTATGGCATTAAATGCCCTAGCAGGCAGTATGCCTTTACATCAATGACACATGCCGCCCTAAAACCATACCTTTGTCATCGCGCTTGTCAAGAGGCACGCCACCAGTATACTATTCTGTACCTGAAAGTAGGAGGTGGTGCCACCTAGAATAAGACATGGATAGGAGATGACCTAAAGCTTGATATACAAGGACGAAAGCCCTTTACACATGATGGGGCATCTTAGACATATCATCCACCTAGAGAAGGCTATAAATACCTCATTGTTAGTGACTCTTAAGGTATGCCATTCTTCACTATAAGCCCTCGCTCTGCTGCTTAGTTTATTTAATCGACCAGTACTAATTTGAGCATAAAAGTGCCTTGGCTAGTCTGACGTTTGCTCGTGATTGCAGATCTCAGCTTAAGCTATCTCTGAGTTAGATTGTTTGACCGAATAGGTCGAACTGGCCCAAATACTAACCTAATTTGGTAAATATAGCTTTCATCCTCATCAACTTCCATCAACTTACCTTAATTAGAAACAACTAGCATTTGTTACTATAATGTAATATATATGTATATATGTATATGTGTATATGCATGCATGAAATTTTTTGATGGCATCTACCATACAAAAACTTCCACAAGTAGTACTACTATAATAATGCCAAAATTTTTCCAGGAATTTATTTGATTGACTTTCATGTTTCCATATCAACTTTATATAATTACTATTTAATCTTGAGTGATGTATTTTTATAGGTTGATATTCAAAACATACAATTACATGCAAGTGATCTTAACACTCAAAGATGACCAACTTCAGAGTAAGAGAGAAAAATTTTCATCTCACATTAAAATCAATTTCATCATCTTTACATAATGCAGCATATTAATTAATCATTAATGATTATAATAATTATCAATTAATTTTTAATAATTAGTAATATCTTATAAATCAACTAGCAACAACAAAAACATAACAACAACAACAACAAGATTATTATCAAGAATAATAGGATCTTATGAATGAGGATTAAATCCCAAAACGAGTTCATGATACCCAACCTATAGTCAGAACTCAGGATATCATTTACCTGAATTTAACCAGCCCACCATATAAATCTGATTCAATACCCAAACGCCAACCCAGCTAACAAGGGCAAACAAGGGGTATAACCTAGAATCATACATATATGGAGTGTTGTTAAACCTTAAAACCTGATTGGATAACTCGTTAAATAGATCTAAAACCTTCAACACAAGCCCATTCAATTATGACCATAATAATATAGGAAGTATATAACTCATGGTTGTTTAACACAGAATTCCTTAGCCTTCCATTAGGCTAGGAATATACAAAAATAAAAGTAAAAATAAAATACTAACCTTGGAGAGACCAAGACACCAAAGAGTGTAAGCTTTAATCAGCTCCAATGATTTATTAATTTACACAAATGAAAATTACAAAAGATGTAATCAGTATAAAGAAAATATGAAAACTTAAATATTCTAACTCTAAATTCTGGCTCTGAATTCTATACAATTGTGAGCCCTTAAATAGAAAATAAAAGAAACTATTACGGATTTCAAAATATAATTCTGAAGTTTGAATAGTAAAAGTAAAATACTGTGCGGATTTCAAAATTTTTAAATTCAGAACAGTAAAAGTAAAAGCAAAAAGTAAACAGTATCTAAATTATTCAGACAACTGTTTTTGTCTTATTATAACATTATTGGGATTACAGCGGCTTTCACCACTCACACTGTAATCTGATGTCATTGCAAACGTCATTTTATGATTGATTCTCTTTCTTGAGAGATTCAAGCATTGCATCCAAAGCTTTTTCAGAATATGATGGTATATCATCATCAGGGTTCTGAGATTCTCCAACTAAGCATCCAAAGTGATTTTCGTCTGTTTTTTATTTTGACGAATGCCATTGACATTGTATCACTTGAACAACTGGAGGACTCATCTTCCTCAATATCAATAAATTGATCTTTAATCTTCTCTTGCACCATTTCAAGCACTTCTTTAAGAAGATCTGCTTTGGACAATCTTCCTTTCCTCATCTTGATTTTTGCAGAAGCTTTCCCCAAAATTGAAGTTGCTTCATTCTTTTTATGTTTTTTAATATTTTCCATATTATCTTTTGTCACCTTGATAGTATTATCCAAGGTCTCTTGGCCTTCAATTTTTCCAGTGGCCTTATCAATCTACAGCATTTTGTTCCACCACTTTATATAAAAAGTCCGAAACAAACATAGGATATTATCTTTAGTATAACTGAACTATGGAACCCATTTTTAGATCCATGGAATAGAGAACTCCATAAAAAAAAACATAGCAGCCTTATTGAGAACCATTTGATTCTTGGCTTCAACCATCTGGAGTCTAGGAGAAGATTTGACCTATTGATCAAAAGCATGACAAAATTACTCCAGGAGAATATTATGAGTAGGACCATAAGATTTCCGCCAATCTAGGAACTAATTTGGCATCTGTGATTTATAAACCTCAGGACAAATTTTTACAAACCAAGTATGCTTCTTCTTGGATTTTCATATAAAAATATATTTCAAAACGCTTGGGTATAATCCAAAAAAATTAAATTTATAAGTAACTCTATTATCTTTCACAAAAATTCTTTTTCCTTTAGTGAGGATATTCCCCACTCCTCGATCGAAATAGTTTTCATAATTATAAGACCCTTATGCAATAAGGATTCAATTTCCTTTTTGCAGTAAACCGGATATCCAGAATTCATCTAGGAAGGCCTAGCCTTTGTTGGGATATTCCCATCAAAACTATCTTCATAGGGAAGTTCAACAATGTGCTTTTTCCTATTTTAAAAAGCATTAGGGTGTTTATTACATATAGACAAAGAAAATTGGTTTTCAGGAAAATAAATTTTTTTTTTAAGTTTAGGATTAATCAATTGTTCATCAATATTAAGACTGACAATTTCCTGTTTTAAAGAATTAACATGATTAGTCTTAGCTTTTATTAAGTCTTCAATTCTATTAAGGATTTTAGAAAAAAGTTCAGTTATAAATTAAAAATGTAAGTTTTTACCCCCAAAAGTTCCTATAAAACCCTTTGATCAACCAATTTTAAAGGGAATATTTTCTTTAAAAAAGGAGTTCCAAGCATAATTTGATTGGAAATATTTTTTACTAATAAAAAGTTTAAAGGAATACAAGTTTTATTCTTGCAGACAAAAGCTTTTGATAATTTAAAACTAATATCAAGGTTTTCACCATTGGCAAAACGCAAAACATGAGAAGCTTTCTCAATATACCTAGTATGTATAAGACCTTCTTTAATACAGTTAAGGTTAGCAACACTATCAATCAAAGCAATTAACTCTTTTGAAAATTTATTATCTATCAAAAGATTAATTTTGACTAACCATTTTTGTGAAGTAACCATTTCTAATTTAAAGAGAAAATCATCACTTTGTAAATTATTAGAAATATCAGGAAAATTATCAATCAAGTTATCTATCCTAAGTATTACCTGTTTTTCTTAAGAAATTTCTAATTTTCTCATTCTTTCTTCAAGAAATATATTATTCTTTTTAATTTCTATAATTTTATTTTTTAAATTATTGACTTCCTATTTTAAATCATCAACAAAAGTAGGACTACTCTTTTTATTCCTATTATCTGGAATTTTATAAACTTTAGCCATTGAATAAGGTTCATTATCCTTCTTATTAGAAGTATTATAAACAAATTCTTCAGTTTTAGAAGAAGAAGGAATATTTTCAATTTGATCTATAATTTTAGATCTTAAGATTAGATCTTTAATTAATTTAAGAAATTCAAGAGTATTATTGTTATCAATAACATTAAGTTCATTAGATTGGAATTGCGACATAAGTTTATACAAATCATCATTATCAGATTTATCACTATTAGTATTACTATTAATACAAGACTTACCTATTTTACAAGGTTCACATTCAGACTCAGAACTATTATTAAAACATTCATTTAAAGAACCAATATCAGAAGAGGAAGAAGCTTTTTCTTCACTATCAGAAGACTCACACATACGTTTATAAAGCACATCTTTAATATTATCATCAATGTCAAGAGTATTAATCTTAGATCGCATTTTGCATTTATCAGCATAATGACCAACCTTGCCACACTTATAACATGCGCCATATTTTTTAAACCTTTTATAAAGTTTTTTATTAGATTTTTCCCTCTCTCTCTCTCTCTTGAGATTTTTTTCTATATTTTTTCTTTTTATGAGAAACAACTTTATTAATTTGGGTTTTATTATTGTCAAGTGGCTTAGGATTATCCATACCAAATTGACTACAAAATTGACCTAATTATTTTCGTTCAGTTATATTATGACATTTAATCTGTTGATTTAATTTTTTTTCATTGCATAAATTTAAACCTTCCTAGATGTAAGTTTCTATTAACTTACCATAAGTAAATTTATCATAATCAATGTTGACATCATTCTGTCTAAGAGTTTTTCTAACCCTTTCAGCAAATAATGAAGGCAAACCATCAACAAATTTTGATTTCTAGTGAGTACGATTAGACTTAGGGAGTTCCATAACTCTAGAAAGAAAAGTATCTTTATACCATCTAAATGAGGTAAGACTCTGACATTTTAAACCATTTAGCAAGGTTCAAATATGTTCAGAATTATTAGTCCATCTACTAGTAAAATATTCTATTATAGTAACAATTAGAGTATAAACAACATTTTTAGTACCTACACTAGTACCCTCATGCTCTTGTTTAACAATATTAAGAATCTCTTCTTTATTAGCAAGAGTTAAATAGTTATCCCACCATCCTTTAAGTTGACCAGTAAAACTAGCAATTATCATTTTGGCAACAGTTTATCAGAGTTACCATTATTTTTGTAGATAGTACTATACATCAACATTCTATGCACCAAATTATAAATATGATGTTCAGTAAATCCATCAAGATTCCACTCATAAATATTTTTACCAGAGTAGGAATTATTAAGAATTAAATCTTATTCCTCATGCAATACATCTTGAGAAGAAGGGTGAGGATAATAAGAAGTTCTTATAGTAGGTCTATCAGCATATTTTTGAAGTTTATTAACTTCCTCATTAATAGCATGTTGGTAAGATTCATCATCTAAATTATTATTAAGAGTAGAAATTCTAAACTCAACAAATTTTTTAGTTATTAATTTTTCAAGTTCAGACATATCTCTTAACTTAAAATTATCAATTTTAGGAGGAGGTTGAGTACTAGGCATAGCTATAGAATCAGGCGGTGAAGGAGAAATAAAAGTTTTATTAATTTTTTCTTCCAAATCACCCATAAATTTGTTAAGTTTATGAATATTATTCATAATAGTAGAAAATCTTTGATCAATAGTTAATACACTTTCACTTAAGACATTTAAATATAAATTACTATAATTTTGTTGTTTGACAAGAATATTAATTTTCCTAGAAGTAACAGGCATATGATCACTAATCTTCATTTTATGAAATGTCGTAAAATAAAAATTATTATTTCATTCAACATAAAAAGTTTCTTGAGGAGGGAAAATTGATTTTTGTTTATGACCACCTTAAAAAATATAAGTTCTTTCTAAGACAGAAAGATAAGGTTCAATATAATTAACAATAAACCAGGGAACAAAAGGAACTAATTGATCATTTTCAGAAATGAATTTATAAAATTCATTTTGAAAATTAGTTTGTTGATCTTTAGTAAAATTCTCAAAAAACCAATCTCGAAACATTTTCCAATAATCATTATTAAATTCAGTTTTTATTAAATTTCTAAGAACCAGGACTAAAATCTATTTTTTTAATCATTAAAACAATTAATTAACTGCAAGTATTTCTCATAGAAAAATCTATTTCAGACTCAGTGGGTTCCAAAGAATCATCACTATTATTATCAACAGGAACACCATGAACGATATTAGAAGATGAGATTTTTAATTATCAAATCTAGTATCAAGAGTATTATCTTTCCTAACTTCAAGTGTAGATTCCCTAATCCTAGAGGTTGAAGCACGAGACATAATTGGACTCTCAACAATATAATCTAATGGATCAAGAAAAGAAAATGAAGATCTAGTAGATTTAGAAGATTTTAATAGATTATTAGTATTAGATCTAAATTGAATAGAAACATCTCCATCTAGAGATTGAATTATTTGATTAACCTCAGTATTAATAATAGGTTGGACTGGGATTGCCTTTTCCATCATCCAATTATCAGGAAATTTAACTTCAACCCATTTAATTGGTCTTTTAGTAGTAATATGAGATTAACAAAAATTGGTTTCAATTAAAATTGTTTCATTATTAATTTTATTAAATATTTTATACATTGGATTTAAAGTATAAAGTGGTTTATAATAGATACGATAACAAATACATATTATTTCAGTATTAGGCATGTAATTATAACCATGAAGTTTAGCATTTAATGTTAAAGCATGTAAAATATTTACATCAGATAAAGAAAGCTGTAAATTAGGATAAACATCAAAATAAACAGGGCCATGAGCCAAACTGGACTGTATAATTCCCATAATTGAATGCTTCCAATTTAAATTACAAGCATCACGCAAAATTGCAACAAAACTATTAGATAAATTATCAAGGGTAAACGGTTTAAAAGCAACTTGAATTAAACCAATATGAAGAAATCTAGAATTAGATCTATACTTATTAATATTAGATCTGTGCAACAATTGAAGAGATATATCATCCTTACTCAAAGGGATAGATTCCTTTGTTGTTTTTACAACCTACTTTAAGCCAATTGTTTCTAAGGTACCAAATTGATAAATCAACTTTAGATCCACTTTAGGAATGGTCCATTTATTAAGCAAATCAATATTACTTGGAAGATCTATTTTTTCCACACAAGTATTTTTAATAGAAGATTTTCCTCTTAAAAAATTCATTTTTAGGAAATATGTTAAACAACCAGAGATTAAATACAAATCTATATACCATGGCTCTGATACCATAAAGAAGGGGTAGGATCTTATGAAGGAGGATTAAATCTCAAAACGAGTTCACGATACCCAACCTATAGTCAGAACTCAGGATATCATTTACCTGGATTTAACCAGCCTACCATATAAATTTGATTCAATACCTAAACGCCCACAAACGCCAACCCGGCTAACAAGGGCGAACAAGGGATATAACCCAGAATCAGACATACATGGAGTGTCGTTAAACCTCAAAACCTGATTGGATAACTCATTAAATAAATCTAAAACCTTCAACACAAGCCTATTCAATTATGACTATAATAATAATAATAATAATAATAATAATAATAATAATAATAATAATAATAATTATTATTATTATTATTATTATTATTATAATAATTATAATCATAATAATAATTATAAGAAGAAGAAGAAGAAGAAGAAGAAGAAGAAGAAGAAGATGATGATGATGATGATGATGATGATGAAGAACGATGATGACAATTCGTAGCAAACTCTCTCTCTTGCTATGTTTGCATAACGGAAGAAAACTTGCATTGCCTTATATAGCATGAATATTACATTAAAGGCTTTTCGTCTTGTTATAGGCAAAAAGCTTCTACTAGATTATATACATAGTGTTAGAATACATCTAAAATCAACAAGGAACTTTCATGTTTTTTCATATCAACAATGTATAATTAATGCATTATGATGTTTAATATGCTATTTATGTTGATTTTCAAATAATAACATTGTACAAGCAACCTTATTTAATTTGAAAATCAAGAAAGAGCATAACAGAAAATTACTCAAGCATACTCATAATTACTGCAACTTCTAAATAATATTAATTGTATCGTCAATATAGAATAATTCTCTATATATGTATCTAGAGATTGTTCGCATCTAACTAGTACAGTCTTATAGAATGTAAAATAAAGAAAAAAAAATATTGTCACCACCCCTCTAAACTTAATGGAAAGCAAGAAGCTGCCATTTCATAATATACTATAATACACATAATATAGCTGTATGTGTGTATATATATGCACGAATAAGGTTTATGGAAACTGCTATACAAAGACTTCCACAAGTAGTGTTACTATAAATAAAAATTTTAGCTAGGAATTTATTTACATCAACTTTTATGTGGCCCATATCAATTATATATAACTACTAATTAGTGATCGTTGCACACTCAATATATGTGCGTCTAATAGTTTAGTCAGTGTATATAAATAAATACATAATATATCTAAAACAATAAAATTTATAAAAATACAATTTAAATATCAAGAAAATTTTAAATGAAATTTATAAAATTAAATTATAATAAAATAATACAGATAAAAGAGAACATATCTACAATAAGAAGTTAAAAAAGATGGAACAATTTGTGTAGAAATGGAAGTATGTATAGCCTTCATGAGGATTGTGTATATATATAGAGGTAGTGATGAGATGGTACTTCTCTACGCCGGTTATGAGATTAAAAATAAAAATAAGGACAATTTAGAAAAGATACGTAAAAACACACCAAAAAAGAGGGTATGAGCTTTACTAATATTATAGACTACAATAATATAGCATTATGATGTTTACTACTAAGGAGGTTGATATTTAAATAATAGAATTGAATGTAAGCAATCGTAGCTAGTTTGAAAAACAAGGAGCACAATAGAAAATTTCACCAGTATACTTATAATTGGCATAACGTCTAAATAAATATTCACTGCATTGTCAATATATATTAATTGGATAGTATATTAATGTTGATCTCATCTTTTCCTTCATTTCATTGCTCATATATACATATATATTAGTTAATCAACACATATACTAATATATATATATATATATATTATATAATGTGCATGCATAACAAAAGTTGATGGCAACTGCTGTACAAAAACTTCAAAATTAGTGTTACTATAAATTTAAAATAAACAAGAAATTTATTTATATTGACTTTCATGTTTTTCATATCAAATATATATATGTATAATTACTACATTATCTTGAATAATATACTTTATGGGTTGACATTAAAAAAAATACAATGCATGCAAGTGTCTTAATACTCAGAGACAACTAACTTTGGATTAAGAAAGAAATGTTTCTCACATTAAGGAAAAATTATAAATGACCCTTTGTGATTTTTATCCTCACACAAAAAATTTCATTTTTCTTTTTCCACTAAAATTTCTCTTCAATAATGGCGTCTTCTTCTTCCAACAATGCAATGAGCAAGTTCAAATTTAGTAAGCCACACTTGACCTGAAGTATGAGAGGCCTCCAATATTTAGATGCTTTGTTGATACTACGCTTTGAGTTATTGCAAATGATAGGACAAGCTCATTTGGAAGGCTTTACTATTGTTGTTCTCTTCAACGTTGCAAACTCTTTGAATATTGTGTGCCACTCTGAGCAATATGGTCTCCAAGTGGTGTTCTGGTGACCTACCCATAGGACAAGACTATGGTGTTGATGTGTTTTATAGTGGTGAGGAAATTTATTTGGCAAATGTGGAAGAATTGGTTTCTAAGGTACCGCGAGTGGCTATGTCTAGGAAGTTTGGGCTTCTGCAAGTTTTATCCATTTTTGTTGGATCTTAATAGCTATTTTATTCACAATATTTGTTAGTACTAATGAAGCAAATAAATCTCTAATGTTAAATTTGCTGATTCTATTTATGTTCTAAGAAAATTTCTATATGAATGTATGCATTTTTCTACTATAGACAACTGAACTAAGGGGGAAAGGTTTATTGCCATTATATAGGGAAGGAATAACATCATAGGGGACTATATTGCACATTTGCAAAAGGAAATTTTTTTTGCAAGAGGCCAACTTGCAAAACTATTCATCCAACCAAAAACTAATAAAACTAAAGCAAGTATAGTATACTGACACCATTTATCCAACAAAAAACTTGCGCCAAAGCAATTATAGTATATAACAATCAACGTTCATTAAGTGCAATTCACAATGGTCAAATTAGTCGAAAGGTAACAGCTCAATATTCAATAAAGTGCAAATTTCATTGTTTAATATATTCCAACCACTTTCAACATAATCAATAAAGCAATCAAATTTGTTTAACATATACAAACCCCACAATAAAACGAAATTTTCTTTTCCTCAAATCACATACCAGCAGGCCCTTGCATACAAGATATACCAAGGTTTCAAAATAATAAATAAATCTCTAGCAACCCTTAGCACCAACATTTATGTGTGTTGTGCTCTCCTCTTAGCCTCTCTCTCTTTCTCTCTCTCTCTCTCTCTCTCTCTCTCTCTCTCTCAGTGTTCTATAGGGCCAAACTATTTGCTTTTTCTTTCTTTCCTTTTTTTTTGGTTGGTTTCAGATCATTTGTAGCTACAACAATTGATGAAATTGGTGTAGATGGTGCAGCTAATCTATGTGCTACAGGCACTCCAATTAACGCATTGGTTGGTGGAGGTGGTCTAGTATTTGGTGGTATAACGGATCTAGTTGCAGTAGTAGATTCTCTTTCAATAAAGCACAAGCCAATTGTTACTTTGGTACACCTTTTCCTTGTCACCTTTTTCCTTAAAATAGTTGGATCAAAATCACAAGAATATGGGGAAGGGTCGAGCAAAGTTCATCTGCGGTCACTAAATCATGTTGCTTTAATTCCTTCTCCTATTAGTTCTGCGAGTCAGGGCTTCTTCACCAAAGAGTTCGAATGAATTCAACTCAAAAAAGCTCAATTTCTTCTTTCTTTTTCTTTCACAAGAAGCAGCCGAATGGATTCGCATTATCAAAAAGATTGAGTCTAATGTGGTTGAGCAACTAAATAAGATGCCCGCCTTTCTATGCTGTGACTCCTCTTGACTTTGATCCCGAACTTTGGGACATGATGGATGCTCTTTCGCATCCTGATCGAGATGTGCTTTTAGTGATGGGATTGGAGCCTATCTACTGTCTCCTTTTCATTGCCAGGGTTCTATGCTACATGTCTAGGGTACCTAAAAAGGTCTACCTTTGCCACTATAAGTGGGTTTTTTTTGCAACACAAGATGACTTATATTGAATCAAGCTTGCTATTAATTATTAAAGCAACAATGATTTTGAAAGTTATGATGTTTGGTCCACTATAATTTTTTTTTACTAGAGTTTTTTTTGGCTAATTAATACAGAGGTTTCTATATCACAAGGGCTAATTTGCTTGTTTACAATAGATATTTTTAGAAGCAACAACAAACCAATGATATGGAATAAAAGTTACCAAAAACCATAACTATGCATTTCATCAAAAATTTCAACAAATCAACAAAACTAAAGTAACAAACTAGGCAACACAAAGACATGCATGTAACAAGGATATGTGCTAACAAACCAACCTAACCAAAGTATTTCAAACATATAAAAAGTGAAAAATCATATCTTACTAATCTTAAAGGCTGTGTTGGTTCTTCAATAGTGCTACTATGCCCTTCATCATCGTGGCTAAATATAGGAAGTTTCAACTCTAATGGAGTTTGTGTACTAAGTGGGATATTAGTAGCCTACAAAATGCATACAACATGGTCAATCAAAATAACCAATAGAAATATATGCAATTGTCATTTAAACTTTAAAATCTTAACTTTGTAAAATTTAGACTTGGTATGAGTAGGTTCTTACAAGAAGCTTTCTTTTGAACTCTTTGTAGATAACTTTCATAGGTATGTATAAGCCTCTTCCTAATTGATGTAGTCCTATGTAATTTATCAGGATTTCATCTTATTATCTTAGTTGGTCTCCTAGCTTTGCTTTTAATTTGAGGTGGCTTTAGAGGCACAATATTTGTCTTAATGAAGTCATTTGGTCTGAGTACCCCATACACTTTCAGGTATGTATCCTTTTTATAGCAGACATCAACATAATCTTCTAACTTTAGCCTTCTTTTTGAAATTGCGGCAAAGGCATGCCTACAAGGATAAACATTCAATAGGAACATCCCACATATGGAAATCGTTTTCTCCAAATCCACAATATATCCCTCATCAAGATTATCAACTTCAAACGCTTTACCTTAAGACCACCTAGCATAGTAATGTCTAGTCATCATTTGTTGCTTGCTAATCTTTTTGAGGATATTTGGGCATAAACATGCTACATATTTCTTTGTCCTTTCCCTCTTACTTTGAATCCTAGTTATCAGCTTACTTTTAATACCTTCAAATATGGTAATGATAGGCCTGTCTCTTGTATCAAGACTATAGCTATTAAAGGATTAAGAAAGATTGTTTATCAAAAATATTACTCTCACAAGAAGTTGAAAAATATGAAGTAGTCCAATATTAAGGTGGAACTTTCCTCAACTACTCAACTATCGTCTCAATATTGTAATCCACATTTGGATCTTGTGCTTCCCACAACTTCATGTAATGCTCAAACTTTGTCTTTCTGCCAACGAATGCTATCCTCTAGAATAATTTCTTCAACTTTTGCCCATTGAATTGGATGTGGACAATTTTGACTATACGGGAAATTCAATAAATTATTTAAAAATGGCTTAATAAATTAAATTAACTAATTAAGCAAAGGAGCCAAAGAGCTCAAAGTTAATTTAAACCCATGGAGAAAGACGAATAACCTAATAGGTCTAAGCTCATCAAGACAAAAAACTATAATACAAAGTGCCCTCCCTCCCCCCCCAAAAAAGCTTGAGCACAAGAAATCATTCTCAAAAGAACAACGAATCTTCAAGAACTTTCCAGAGTATAGATCTCTCTATGCCTTTTAGAGAAAACAAACCAACTTTCTACTGTCTATGGGATCATATTCCATTTTCATGTAATATCAGAACTTTTTCTTAAAGTTATCATATACTTTCTATAGCCACGCACTTTAATGCTTATATAAGACCTTTTTACTTATCTGAGATAATATCCATCTCTTATCACCAATATCCTCAAGCATCTCTTTCAAAAACCAAATCCATGTCTTCCATTTCCTCATTGGAGCAATTGCTATGGTAATAGGCACCATATTGTCATTACAGTCCCTTCCTGCAGCAACAAAAAATTGGCCTCCATAAGTAGTCTTTAGAAACCATTTATTTAGATTATTAATCTGTCTACAAGCTTGAAAAGACTTCTTCATGGAATCCAATAAGAAAAATATTCTCTTAAAATTAGCAAATCACTATTTTCTACCTTCCTCAACAAAAGCTTGCTGCCAGGATTTTTTTTCTCTTACCTTGGCACCAAAATCCTAAAGCTTTTCATATTGTTATCAATCCAGCCCTTTGATTTTCTACAAAACATGTCTTTTAGCTTTGATCACTTTTCATGTGCTAGCATTTACATTTACTTTTCTCTAAATAGTGTTCTTTAGCTTATCAAAAGAAATATTTGGATTATCTCTAATAATGTTCTCCATTCTCTTGGCTAAATACCTTCCCTTTGCAAGGCTATTATAATAAGCTTTTGGACATGTGTGTTTTCTTTTAATTGTCTTCACTTGAAAAGCTACACGTTTCATGACCGAAAAGGTATAGATCCTCCAAGTGCAACTCTCATTCTTGCACTTAGTTGTGTTTCTAGCATTATCATTTCTAGTTCACTCAAGCTCAAACTTTCTCTCATAATCGAATACCTTAAATCTTCTCTAAACACCATTACATTAGTAAATTACATCTCGACAACCATTTCAAAGTCTTCTATATCTTGATAGTATCTAACATGTGGACGCTTTGATGCTTTATCATTTGTTCTATCCAAATTGATGAGCTCATTATCTGGTCTAAGGACATTATACCAATCTCCATCCTCTATATGTTAAGCTTAATATAGCTACCTATTCTTAGGATTCTTTAACGTATTATTTTTTTCAACTTGTTGATCAACTCTTTTCTATTCATTTTTTTTCCAAAAAGATATCATTATCACTATCTAAATCTTCTAACACAAGGATCGGATATCTAACTCAAGAGCAATATCACTCTCTGACTCATTTGGCTAATAATTTTCATCCTCTAAATATGTTCGAGAAGTAGCTTGTTTTCTTTTATGACTCTTCTTCTCTATGGTTGTGCATTCCCTAAAACTTCTAAAAAATCTTCTTCTTGAGGTTATTCATTGCCTGAATCATCCTTTGTATCTTTATCTTCTGAATCTTCTTCCTTTTCACTGTGATTTGCACCTCCCTCTTCCCTTTGAGATGAAGAAGAGTCTTCAGCTCTTTTTATATATTCTTTCTTAAGTTAAAAATCCTATTCAAAATAAAATGCAAATTCTTTTTCCTCAAGCTAAAAATCTTGTTCAAAATAAGCTACATGTTTTTCATATTCTTCATGATGACTTGCAGGTTCTTCTTCTTCACGATGGGCTATAACTACTACTTCTTTTTAAGGTGCATGTTCATTTTGAGGTGTGACAAACTTACTCTTTTTTCTCATGCTGTGGTGCATGATCTTCTTCGTGATGGTGAGGTGTATCAAATACCTCTTCTTCCTTATGCTAAGATGGTTGTGTACCCATTCTCCCAAACGCCATCTCTTTGGGTTGTAGTTGCTCATTTGTTTGAGTAGGCTTATTAGTTGAGTTGATTGCTCCAGCTTCAAAATCATCTTCAAAGTCACTCCCTGTGTCAATATTCTAATGCTTGTGTCTTTATCAATCTTTCTTCTCTCTTGTTCCTCTTATGAAGTTTTTCCAAGCAGATGATGCTCCCATGTTTATTTATAATTTGAATTGGCCTGCTACCTCCTCTACATACATCACAATAGGTAAATTTTGTACCTTTGTATTGCCTTTATTTGTAAGTTAGAGTGTAATCAGGGGTCTGACTAGTAATTTGCCTTGGTCTACATTCTAGTGAAGACCCAAGTGCTCAATGTACAGGTCCCATAGAACATCCAAGTTTAAAACCATCCTATTTTGTAAAAACTGTTTGAACCGGTGGTCGGACTGTTTGAACCGTTCACGATTTATTAAAATCGGACTGATTTATTTATTTTCTTTTTTTCCCTTTAATTTTGGCATAACTAACACTTTTTTTGAATTTTTTTTGTCTGATGTGTGAACATCCAAGATGAAGGTACATATTAGAAAGCTAGAAGCCTAAACAACCAAATAGATCTACAAAAAAAAGCCCCCAAGTCAAATTTAACATTCTAATTTTTAAATTCTGGTAGAGGGTAGAAACCCTTAGTTCCTTACCCAGCTCATGGGCTCTTGGTTGTCTCTTTTAAAAAATTGTAACTTATGAAATTGAACAATATAATTTAGGCTCTTTATGTTTTATGTTTGGTATATTATTAACTTTTAGTAATATATAAAATATGCAATATATATATATGCATAACTATGATGACACGGTTCAATTGCGGTTCAATTATGGTTTGACCATCGATTGAACCAATGAACCAATAAGTTTTTCAGTTTAATGAACGGTCCGGCTTTTTGAACATTGAATTGAGAGGGAAAGAAAACATACAAGGCAAAAAAGGAGAAATATCAACCTTCTTTGGCAATATATGACACATATTTACAACTATAAAAATAAGAGCTTGATCATAAGTTAACTTCTATCAAACCACTTATCCCTGCATGATGCTAAGCAAAAATACGAGCCTTCCTAATATTGTAACTGCAGCATTTTTGCTTTGGGCTCAAATACCTTGGGGCTGAAATACCTTGAGGCCAGCGGTCCTACCATGGTATGGAAATTATACAGACTTAGTCTCCCACCTACTGTGCTCAATGTAGTGTCTATTGTATTAATGTAATCCCATTGAATTTACGTTGCATAGGCTTTAGCCTAGTGATAGTTATGGAAACACCTTGACATACACTGATTAAGATCCGCAGAGAAACTTTACTCCAGTGTTAACTACATGAAATTTCTTTCTTTATTTTCTAATCATTTTAATTTTGATCATCTTTTATGTTTTGCACACATCTTCCTCAATTCTGACTATCTACCACCTAAACATACCTCAAAAAAAGTTTTGGTACCATGAGTACCATAAACACGGCGTTTGTGACAAACCTACAGTGAGTTAGTTGAACTATTTCAATGGTGCAATACAAATACAATGAATGATCAATTTGTTGCAAGCCTTCCGAAGTGAGAAAGTTGCGTCTTCTCATCACAAGCACTAGAAAGGATTGATATATTTTGGCAGCATGAAAAACTCTCCACTCTAACATTGTCCGCATTTATTTTTCCTATTGTCAGAAGAACCAAACACATCCTAATCTCTATAAAGTTTACAAATATATGTCTTAACCCAATTCTGAGTGTTGATGTTTCATGTTCTTTTATTCTTTGCTAAGATGGAGACTGTTGTGATATTCATATTAAAATTAAGGAGGGTATCATATTACTCCCTAATTAATGATTAATTACTGCAAGAATAAACATTCAATACATATTATATAAATAATCTCGTGTTCTAATCATTTTCTCTTTCAAATACTTGTTGAGTTCTAATTAAGGTAAGAGTGGCAATATAATTTTTTTTTATTTTGTATTTTGCAAGTTTATGGTAGCGGCAAGTGAAGAAAATCAATCTCTAGATGCACATTATTTGTCGGATTATTAGCAATTAACTATTAGTATATATAGGAACAAACGCTAGCATAGTTTTTTCTAATTAAGCTAAGAGTGCTGGTGGCATTATTAATTTTTTCTTCGTTTTGCATTTTGCAAGTGCGTAATAGCTACCTGTATGTGAATAAAATCAATCTCTTGAGACATATATATATATATATATATGGAGGATTGTTATATATTAACTAGCATTGTAAAAAAAGCTCCACATATTTTATATATATATATATATATTGTAGTGGATGTGCTAAGTCTGCACAATTGTTAGCCAGTAGAAATTCCACGACCACCATACAGGAACCTCTCTCCTATACTTAACACATATACTATACTTTACATATATGTATATATGATATTTGCGGTGCTCTCCTTATACTAACTAGTTAATTAATATATAATGATTCTCTATACATATGCATTTAGGAATTGATTCTCTTCATTTGCAAGTAGCTATTACAAAGCTACAGAATGCAAAATGAAGAAACAAATTAATAATGCCGCTAGTTGTCTTATCTTAATTAGAAAGAAGAAACTAGTATTTGTCCATATATACACTAATAATTAATATATAATAACCCTACATATAATATGTATCCCAAAGACGGATTCTCTTCATCTACAACGACCATAAACTTAAAAATGCAGATTGAAGAAAAACTTTATACTGCCACTAGCTCCCATATCTTAATTGGAACTCAACAAGCATTTAAAAGAGAAAATGGCAGAAACACTAGAGTTATATAATATGTATTGAATGTATATATGTTAGAGTAATTAATTACTAATTAGAGGATCATGTGATAACCAACTTAATTTCAACATGAACATCTCATAACAGCCTCCACGTCTACTAGGAATAAGAGAACTTGAAATATCAACATCTAAAGTTGGATTGAGACTGTTCACACAAATTTCATTGTCTGCAAAATTAAATCACAAGACAAAGAAAAA
>JACGDI010005381.1:1344934-1433664 GCA_014898725.1 Jacaranda copaia
GCCAATCACTGAGGTGGGCAAATCTTTCTTAAATTATTCTTCATCAAAATCTTGCAGCACAACTAAATTTTGTTCTTTATCTCTAAGTTACGGAACTATATTCTAAGGGTGACTTGTTGATTTTTGCAGGCTAGCACGTTGGTTTGGGAGGTGAGAGTAGTGGACTGGGATGTTTCCTATGGAGCTCAATTTGTACCAAGTGCCAAGGGTGGATACACTTGGATTATGCAGAAGTTGAGGAAGATTGGACCAGTCGATGAACAGGCTCTCTCCTGCACCTTCAAAAATAGTAAGCCTGGCAAGGTTGTGTTCACATTTGACAACTAGACTCCTAAGAAGAAAAGGCTTCTCTACAGGTTCAAGACAAAGCCCTCTAAATGAGCACATAATACTATAGAATAAAGACGGTTTCTTTTGTTCAGTCACATATTCTTTTTGTCTGTTGTATTAAACTTAGTCTTGAATTGTTAAAGCAATGGGGGAATTATATTATTTCTACATTATTTTGTTGTTTTTGTTGAAGTTGGATTATTTAAATATCTGGTGAAACCATTTGGGAATGTAGGAATGCGAGAATTGGTATAGAGATGCATGAAGAGGGCTAGAAAATGTGTGAAATAAGGATAGAAACTTGTGGTACTAGTTCTTGATATTTTCTTGCTGTAAATTTTGTGTAAATTTGACTCGCTTTTGTTTCTTCTCATGGATGATGCCCCATTTTTTTTCCTTTTTCTTATGAATTGTTGTTTTGGCATTACATTGTGGGAAATGCCAATCTATCATAGTCTTCCATGCCAACTTAATTAGAAATGTTGGATATGTTTTAATTTAGAACCAAAATAACAAAGATATATATTTTGAATTCTCTACATCAGCTTAAGGTTCTTAAAAACTTGAAACGCTTTGAAGAATGGGATGCATTGCTATTTTACTTGTTCAAGATTGTAATGATGAATATAGAGAGTTAAAATACATTGGCATGTACAAATCTCAAGTGTTTTTGTGTTTTAGTATATTTGAAATTAATATTTTAAACTTTCATGTGCTATTTTATTTTTATTTTACTTTTTACATAAAAAATATTTTTTATAAATAACAAAAGGGGAAAGTAGAATTGTTTAATGGGAATATGGAGATGGTTTAGAGGGGCAAGTAGAACTAAGAAAAAAGTGAAAGCATTCAAGGGAGAGACAAAGAAAAAAATACATCAAGTCAAAAATGTTTTATAGAACAGTTGAAAAGATTATGAAAAGGTGCAATATATTGATCAAATTGTATAACTATCTCACTAAAACAATGAAAGATTCAAGAAAGTGAAAAAAAGCAAATAAAATCTGTCAAGCACTTTGTAGAAAGCAAAAGATAAATTTGGATTCATCTTTAAAACATATTTCTTAGGGGTTCAATGAGTCCAAAAATTATTAGTTCACATAGGATTCAATTAGCAAAATAGCAAACCTAGAGGTTCGTCTTTTGCAAAATATCAGGGTATTATAAATGTTGTGTTTTGGGACACAAAACGTACCATATGCAATGCAACATTTGCAAAGCCAATGAGCGAACCTTTTATTTCTATTTGGTTGAACCTTTTCCTATGTTAGCTGATTTTGACCATATTAAATGCTTTAAAGCCTTGGCAAGAGAAAACTAACAATTCTCAAGAATATATGCAGCAAAGATACAAATCAACCATTGTATTTCCCAAGTTAATCCTTGATATAAAAAAAGTTACCAAATAACAATATCCAACAAAATCTCATTACATTTTCCAGCAAAATGTTAACAACACCATTACATCACGACAGGCTAGCTTTAAGGGGTACTGCCAAACCAAAATTGATAAAAATAATATGGAAACTTATTGAATGGCAAAACAAGTAATTTAGATTTAGACAAGAAACACCTATGGTTTAAAAGAAAATTGATTCCACCAAGGCACCAATCATAATTAATTGGAGTTTGGGTTTAACACTTTTGATCTTTCTAATTTAAACTAACCTAAACCATATATTCTAATTTTGTCAATCAACCAAGGAGTTCAACATTCTATCTAGAAATGAGAGTTAAAAAAATGTGAAAAATAGGTGACCATGTTTCTACCTAGAACAAAGACAAAAACATGATGCAAACTAAACTCTTGTAGCAATTGTAGTTAGCTACCAACAACAAAATAGGTCCATAATTAAAAAATTCAAAGCAACCAAAATAGCCAGTCGAAGATAGATTCAAAGCATTAACACCCAGCAGGGGTACCAGCAAATGCATAACTCAAGTAGCAAAACCAATAACAAAACACCCAAAAAATGCAACAAAACAGTTAAAAGATCAACTGATGCGAACTAAACAACCAATAGACAACAACATATTGTATTCACACAATTTGTAAGCACAAACTAATCCAAACAACATAGGAATTCAAAACAACAAGAGGACATTTCACCAAGACTTAAAATATGCACATTTCATATCACAACAAGGGACCAAAGAACTTAACCAATATCAACATATTTGCCCCTAATTTTGAATGAAATCAACATGATTCAGACCATTTCAAACTAAGAAGCATAGCATATCAATATCGCTTCCCCTTGCCTTTAAGTAAATGCAGTAGATAGAATATCAATCAAGGACTCAACAAAAGTACGTTCTAGTTAAAGATGCCACTACACAAAATAAATCCTTGACACTAGGTCAATCTATCAAAAAGAAACATAAACACAATTAAAGCATTGATATGCCCTAATTAATGATTTTCATTATCTCCCTGCTCGAAATTTTGGGGTGGACCCTTGTTGAGAACTGAAGATGTGGTATAAATAGGCGCTTGGAAATTCTTCATCGCATATTATAAAGATATTGGCCAAGAGCTTATATTATTGTTGATGATACTGAATACATCCCTATATATAGTTAGCAATGGTCTTTAGTTATGAAGCACTTTCAATTGACTCTTTTCCAAAGTAGCAATGCGTTTACGCAAAGTAAGGCACTTATGGAAAGTGGGTTGTTGCTGACGAGCAAGCCACTCAAAAGGGAACTATGAGAGGTCAAACTCAGTGTCATCTGTAATAATTGGCTTTGGCTGCAAGAGCTCTTCACTCAAGCCTCAACGTACTCCTACCATCCCACACAACTCAATGATGAGGTGTGGGAAACAAAGGCCATCTAGTAAGCCTCCACTTCCATATTTGCAAATCATGGAATTTATCAACAAACCAACATCAATGGGAACTCCCTCAAAAATGGCATAAATCAAGATAGCCCTATCACAAGTGACATACTTTAGTGGGAAGCCAGCATTAAACATGCTAAAATGAATTTGTGCTAGAATTTACTCTTTCATCAATTTTGAGCGGTTGAAATGAAGAAACTTATTGTTATGACCCATTTTTTCCTCCACTAGACCTCCACAAACCCTATCCACAACCTTGTCAAGTGATAACTCTTTATGTATTCAGTGGTGGTACTTATCCTAGATATCAATCTGTGATGCCTTAAAAAAGTTATTAATTGTCTCCTATAAAAATGACACCGGTTTGCCCCTTACAAAGACCCTATCACCCATAATGAACTTAAAATTAGTATAAAACTCTCAAACCATGGGCATTAATGCTACATTTGGCTATGCCACAAACTTAAGCTAACTTCGTGCCTAAATACTAGAAATCCAATTGATATTATTGAGAGCATAACGCTTCATTCCTCTTTCCTTGATGAATGAATTCCGCAGGCCTTTGTTTAAATAGTATGTTTGAGCATCTAATGAGATAAATTTAGTGGCATCAAATTGAGGTGTAGCCCTAGCATTCTTAGCCTTTTGCTTTCTAGTCATTTTTGCTACCATGTCAACTATAAACACAATAAGAATCTCCTTTAGAAATCAATGCATAAATTATTATATATCCCACCTATATTCTCATACTAGCATACTAACCAATTTCAAGACCAAAGTAACATTAGAAGTGTTTGAAGAAAATTGTAGGATGTACTCCTTATAACCAACTAGATGGTGAACTAGATGTGGGGATGGGCATGCTAGACAATGGTCCAAAGTTTGTGTCAATGTAATCCTTTTTGGGTATATATTAGACTGTGATCTTGTTTTCAATGAAACACTGTCTAAGATATTCTTTCATGTTATTGGTGAAACAATGTTCATAGATAGACAAAAACCAAAACAAAAACACAACCCAAAATAGATAGAAAATACAAAATGAAATCCCTAAATATTAGCCTATTTTGCTATGGGTTCTCATGAATTCCTTATTACTCAACAAGACTAACATGCAAACAACCCCAAATGTAAATTTGAAAGAGAAATGGAGAGAGAAAAAGAAAGAGAGGATGGAAAATTCTTGCATACCTATTACTAGTTTCGTTTATCTCTATCTCTTTAAGGGTGAAGAGAAAGAACAATCCCAAAAATAACAAGGAGGGGAGAGGGCAGCGATTTGGCCTATTTGGTTTGGGCAGATAAGTGTACTTTTATCTAATATTTTTGTTTACTTAATGGGCATGTGCTCATTTAAGATTGAGCTCGAGCTTATAAGTTTCAGTCATACAGGTACTAAGCATGGCTTAGGATTTTAGCCTAGGCTAGTATTTTTTGGGGATAGGACACATAAGTTTTAGTAAATTTTGATTGTAGAATTAGTTCTGACCCCTTAGTTTTTGTTACCCCAAATTATTTAAAAATACTCAAATTATAATCAATCAATGATTTTTTTTAAAGGTAAAACTATAAATATAATGCTTCATTGTCTATTCAAAGAATTTGCTTTTACAGATTATTTTGAATTTAATTTTCTTATATTATATTAAATTTTTAAATAATTTAATCACTCAAATCTAAATTAAAAAAATATTAAATTATTTAATGTACATAACATTTTCATATGCAAGAATGCTTTTTAGAAACTTTTACATTTTTAAGCTAAAACAAAATGGGATATCAACTAAGCTTCAATAAACAAATTATTTCCATTTTGTGAATAGGAATATAATGTGAAATTTTTTATATTCAAATTTTTTTAATTATAAATGATTGGAGTCACTTAAACTTAAGAGGAATGTAATTTAATATTTGTAATTAGTGCAACCTAATTACAAATTTATTTCAATTTAATCTAAAATTAATTGAAAAATTATCTCTTCATTCATTGAAGCTTTGTATTATTCTAGATTTAGTAGGAATATTGATAAGAAATTAAAAAATTGAATAAAAATTAAAAAATAATATACGTACAAAAAAGTTAATAAATTTTAAATTATTGCTGAGTCACTTTATAAATAATTTATAATCTAATCATTTTATTATAAGTTTAATAAATCATGCAATCAATCATTAATTAAAAAGACTAAATAATATTTTATTTGGACTCATTAAGTAATCATAGTTAGTGTTTGTATAATGAAACTATCTAATATAAAAATCTTCCCCATATAATTTACAATAAACTAAGATCAAATATATACTCTTATATAAACAAAGATCAAACATATACACGAATACAAACGCATTTCATCCATATATCCTAATTATTAGATGATAGAGTGCATTGAATATAGAATAAGCTTGATATAAAGATATCATGAGTTCAACATCGTAAAAAGTTGAGTTACATGCATAGACAGTAGTGAAATTATACACTATTCCCAACATCTTATTGCAGCACATACTTTCCAATCAATAATCCAATTAACATCCCAACAAAAGCAATAATAATGAGGCAACAACATCCAATACAACTACCAAAGATCATTGTAGAGTTTGTGCAAAAGTTCCCAATATTCAATAACTCAGTCCCTAAAGTACAAGGTTTTGTTCATTGAATGAATTATCCATGAACATTCAGTTTCCTTAGCTTTATTAATGCATCCAGTCTCATTGCTCCATGTGTGTTTACTAGTGGAAGGGGTACGAATATAGGCACCAGGTTTGCCCTAATGAGAATTTACTTTGTAAGAGGAATTATCCCCACCCGAGATATGCCATGGCACCCCCAATACAAATCCCACCAAATGAAATGTCCATCATGATTTAATCCCTTTGGACATTTGTAAAAACCACCGACCTGAGTTTTAAATGATCTTAGATTATCAAAGCAATATAAGACCTCTACCGCAGGGGGGTATTGAGGTGATTACTTCAGATTTGTTATACCTTGCATACAATATTCGGCATAATGCTTGCTTAAGTAATGAAATTCATTGTATTATACCTTGCATACAATATTCGGCATAATGCTTGCTTAAGTAATGAAATTCATTGTATAACTAAATACTACGATGCACTTAAAATTTGCTCTAATGTCATCCACAACCATAAGGTACACATTAAAAAATATTTGGAACTCCATATATCCAGTGCAACATACATGATTATTTAGCTATACTATCAACTTAATAACAGAGTGGACCAATATCCCATTATCTTTTCACATTTACATGCATACATATGTTTATATAAGTTGTCACTCCAAGAATGTAAGGACACAAGAAATCAATGAAGAATATAATAGCTCTATCCTAATGCCCAAAAAAAATTGTATCATATGGTAGGAATTAACCAGTGAGTAAACTTGCAACAACATGGAGATGTCTAAACAAAGACAAGTTTATTTTTCAAACAACTATATCCTTCTAACACTAAAATTTAGATAATTTATCAAGAACTATGTAACTCAATGTAGTACTTCGTTGTTATCATATGTAATAAGAAGTTAATTCTTTGTCATACTAAAGTTTAGTTTCTATTGAAAAAGGAGATATCTGATTATAAATGAATACTAACACGCTGAATGTGTACCCAATCCATAGGTATATCCAAACCAGATATATATTATATACAGGTATCTATATAAATTATAAATGCATAATTGGTTTTAAAAAAAAGAATAAATTTAAAAATTTATTTTAATATAGAGGAAAAAATTATAAAGAGCCTATATTATCAACATAATCATTATTGGCTAACATTATAATGAATATACAAATATTGTATTGCTAATATTCATTAGTTCTAATATTTAAATATAAAGTCAACTAACAATTATGGACTACGCTATTTGTTTGGTGGCTTAAATTATTTAATGAAATTTTATTAATTCCTTTGACTAATTAAAAATATGTATTTAGTATACATTGATAGATTCATGTGTTTGGATATTTATGAATAGATATGTAAATAATTATTGTCGAATATTAATATTGAAATTGTGTATCCGATCCGTTTAAATATCCTTTTACACCGCTACAAATGGCTATAGTGATTAATTAGTCTGGTGTAATATGTATTACTGTATAACTATATTATTGTGACACATGTTAGATTGTGGGGAAAAATAAAATTAAAAAAAATCAAGAAATATATAACTGATTTATAGTAAAAAAGATAATTCACGAAGATATTATTTGGTGATTAGCATTGAGAAAGAATGAATGCGATAGGATGTCGACAAGTCAAAGAATAATAATTAATTATTTAATAAGTTTAACTGATAAGGCCTTCAAATTTTAGGAATTGGACTTTTTAAATGGCTAAAATATTTGCACTATGAACACACACACACATATGTGAGGATTCACTAGAAATTTAAGTACATAAATTTGTATCAAATGAATCCTTATATATTTAACAGAATACAATAAACTTCTTTAATGGATATTATCACCTCAAGAAATTAGTTATATATAATCTCTAGTATAATTGCATAATAGATGGCGTAATTAATCCATGTGAAATAAATTTTCATTCCCACAAAAAAATTTAAATTTAGCCAATCAAGGCATCTATTAATGTTGTTTAAATCCCATTAGCCATTTAATAGCCATTACCAACTAGATTAGGTTTGAACTAATAAAATGAAGAAAGGTTAATTGTGGGTCAAATGAGTCAAATTGCAAATGTTGTCTACCAAGTATATTTTGGCGCAAAATAAGCTTCCCATGCATTTATTGCTCCTAATCCAACATTTGATGCAACAAATTTAAAGCAAAAAATAAAAAAATTAAAATTAAAATTAAACCAAAAATTAGTTGTCTTACCCAAGCAAAAATTAGGCAGCAACATTTAGACTCTCTCTGCAAAGATGAAAATAACTGTATTATTCACTAGTTTACTACCCCCTCTCAAAACAAAAATTGGTTCTTGATCAAGTCATGGAAATAGGCAAAAAAGAGTCTACTTACATTCACTCCAGTCCTCATTCAAGAACAGATTCCTTGTATCAATAGTTTGTGTTAGGCATCTTCTCCATCATTTTAACATATCAACATGTAAGTTATATAATAAATGTGTTTAGTATCTCATGTTTCTTATCAATAAATGCTCTTAATTCTCCCAACAAGTGGGATCTCCAACAAAAGGAAAAATATTCTAATATTTCAACTACATTCTGAAAATATTCCTACACTACTATATACATTAAAGTCTTTGTTTGGTGATTTGTTATGGCTATATATTATTTAATGTAGGTCAAGCACACCAAATGGAGGGCCTTCGGATGGAAGTCAGTTCGGTACTAATATTTAAAGCAAAAATCCTGCATTGACCCAGTATCAAATATCCCAACAAAGGTTACAAGGGCATATAGTAGAAGGCCCCTAAATCGCACATGAAGAATGGGAAGCTATCACAAGTTCAGCAAGGTATTAAGTTTCATGACAAGGAAAAATCCACATACATTGGAGACGATGCACCTGATTATCTTGTAAAGGTAGTCTTTATGTACTAACCATTTCATAATTTTTGGTTACATATTAGTTCTAGACACATACACACACACACACACACACATATATATATATATATATAATTTTTTCCTAACTAATCGAAAGTGTGCATGAGTCAATTTTAACTCCCTCAACGGCATCCTCATTTCGAAGAGTTATATATGCTACATATGGACTCCTTGCTCCATATCACAAAGGTACCCACGTTATGCTCTTTTGTATAGTTTCTTATTCTTTACAATGTATAGATGTTTCCTTATTTATGTGGTTATGGGTTTAATTCTTTTACATGTATTAGTCCCATTTAATATAAAGAAATGAAGCTAAATTTCTATTTACTTACATTAGTAAAGACATTTTTAGTGTTAGACATTTACCTATAACTAATGGAAGTTAATCATATACCATATCGTTTATTCTATCTATGAGGTAACTCACTATGTAAAAACATAGTTTAGGTTCGGATGTTCAATGACCGCACTTTCTTACATAAACTTTGTGATGTCAATATCACACTAAGTAGGCCACAAAGATAAGTCATTGAGGATATTGGTTTTGGGGCCATGACTAATATACCCTTTGATAGTCTTGACAAGACGCTCTTGAAGTGGATCGTTGAAAGATATGATCCAAATACTAGTATTTTAAACATTCATGGGACTTTTCTAAATATTGATGATGATGCTCTCAATCACTGCCTTGGCATTTCCAAATCATGTCTCACAATACACTTGGACACAACAAGCAACATTGGAATGGAAAATTTTGGGCATCTATTTAATATTGTTGAAGGAAGGATTAACATTGGATCATTAGCAAATAAGTTGAAAATTTGTGATGATTACAGTAAGGATTTTAAGGCCATGTATATGGCATTGTTGTTTAGGACAGTGTTGTTTCCCTATACTCATCAAAATGTACCAACATACTATTTAAATATGATTGTTAATTTAATGTAATCATATAATCTGAATTAGGTTGATTTTGTCTGTCAAAACATTGAAAATAGAGTTAGGCAATGGAAAAAATCCTCTCAAATTGTTGTGTCCTCTTCTTCTAAGTAATGCATATCAAAATATACTACATATTATTATTAACATATTTTTGGAATCATCTAATTCTAATTCCAAATACTTGTGCAGGTATTTTTTTATGCTCGAGTTTGGCCAAAGGGGTCAACACACTTCATTAAGATAGATGTTGAGACCCTATATCTAAAACTTTACAAAGAAAAAGGCTTGGCATGCAAAAAGATGAGATGCAATGTAAAATAAGGTTTTTATTACATGTATTATTACTCATAATTTATGTTTATTTAAACAAATTGCACAAATGGTCATTACAGGTGTGCACTGTGGAGTCCATCCCTTTGGACACGACATCAGAAATGATAAAAAAGTTGAAAAGGTCTAAATGCAGCGGTGAAATACATCTTGAAGAAACAATAGCTAAGAATCAAGATGTTGGGACATCATATATGGAAAATACCTTGGAAAAAACTAGACAGTTAGATTCAAGGACTATAGAACAAATAGTTGAAAGTCATATCGCATCAATGGATGCTCGCCTTGCAACTTTGGAGAATCAAATAGTTTAAATGGGGACTACATTGAGTGACTTAGTTGACAAGTGTCTAGATAAGATTCCTTTGACAATCTCATCATCTTTGCAAACTACCATCCCAGAGATAATCAAGAATCATATTCTCCAATTTGTCATTCTATCAACACCATTCACACAATTTACGGTCGGTTCCTCCAACATATCATATTTAGTTGATAGGAATGAACGTGACATTGGACAAAACTACGAGGAGACCCCTCAATCCAAACTAATGAAAAAACTCAACCCAAAGGAGTTATTTTCTAATAAACACCTTAGAATCAGAGACAGTTCAGAGACTGCGTTTGATTTAACTGAGATATCTAAATAGGAGCAAGATGATGAGTTGCTAACCAAAGAATGCCCATTCAACCCTACTACAGATGATAAATAAATCATCATGTATCTATTTGATGACAAGCAACTCATGAGATGGTGATTATAATTTTATAATCCTACAACATTTTTAAATCTATGCATGATTTTATAATGTCCATGTAATTTCTATTTATACAAATACTTTGTCCATGCATAATCAAAGGGAGTATGTTATTGATTTTGCAAGGGTGGGGGTTGACTCGAAGCAATATAATGTGTTTAAAGCTTACTATATACATTAATGGAAGTGTACGGAAGTTGTCTCCACATTTCAAGTTCATTTGTGTATATAAGTTGATATAATACTCAGCGAATGCACTTTTACATTTATGAAGGTCATACATTGTGTGGCCTATATGTGCACACTTATGGAACGTGAAAGATCGACTAAACCTACTCGTTGGTACATGCTTGCAATGTTTTCAGTAAGATAAACTACTTCATTCATTTTTAATCCAGTTCCTGATAGTTATTTTATAAGGATGATATTAAAATGCAGTTATTTACTTACACACATAGATCAATTATTTTTCCCAGCATAAATGTTTGGCCAGAGATTGATTCAACAACAACTTGATCATAAATACCTTTTTTGATGGATTTGATGCATTTAGTACTAACATTGAGAGCTATCAACAAATCTTCATTCCAGTCAATGATCTTTACTAGCATTGGCTACTATGCATTATTGACTTGAAGAAGGAAACATTGTCAATTTATGATACATTTCCTAATGAAGCAACAAATGGGTATAGGAAAGGAATTATCAGAAAATTGGCAACTAACATGATTTGCTTGTCTCCTTTCAACTTAATCTTTATTGCTTTGAATAACACATGCAGTGGCATCTGATATAGGTTGATCAACTGGAATGTCTGCCTCATCTATGGGATCTAACGTACAAAGTTAATGAGATAGCACATAAATTTAATCATGTTGTGCCTTCATAGGTTCCGAGATAGAAAAATATGTAAGAAATACTTATTTTATTTTGTCATTTGAATCACTATAAGCTTTACTCTTTGTAATTAATTTTGTATAATTATCTTGTAGATACAACTGTGGATTATTTGTTTGTATGATAATGTTTTTTGGTATCGATGCGATTAATATGATGGACGAGGTATGTAATACATTATGTAATAAGTTATAGTATCTAAGTATAGTTTTCGAGTATAATGCTTAACATGCTTGGCAAAGATTAATTTACTAAAGTTCTATCCAAAATGTGAATCAAGAATTGTCCGAATCTGCCTAGCGACACTTGGCTACATTACTTTATACAAGCAAATTCAACAAGTTTGCTTAGAGGGATTAACCTACATGCATTGTACTTATAATGAAGGTCTGCATTTTCGATGCCCAATATATCTTCCAAAATCTTTGTGAATCTAGCACATTTGGGTACCTATTTTGAGGATGTAATTTGCCTAAACACATTTATGTTGAATGCATGGATATGAAAAAAATGTGATGTTATGTAATTTAAATTCATTTTCTTCTCATCTATGACAATGGATTCCTACATGAATTTAGTGACTGAACTATATATGTTCGTGCTCAATTATATCTCAACCCTACCAGTAATCTGGGCTTCTCAAAATCCTATAGGAAAATAATTGAGGATTATTAGCTGGGGCTATGAAAAAACTGAGCCCGATCTCAAGTATATACTCTTTTTGCAGGAAAGTAATTGATGATTATGAGCCGAGGCAATGAAAAAACTAAGCTAGAGCTTAAGTGATGTACTTGTGGTTCCTATTTTGATCTGCAGCACAAAATGGGATCCATGTAGTAACCAAATGACTAAACAAAATCAAACTTGGAATTGTTGGTTCAAATACTCCTAAAATTACATAATTTCAAAACTAAATATATCAAGGCTAAAGCTTAGAGGGTGACAAAAAGTTGGCTATGTTTCCATGCATGACATAAAGGTTTAAGCTTTAATGATCTATACATATACCGAACTTACAACTTTCCAAATGATAATAATACATGAGTATCAATGTCTGTATTTTCACCCATTAGCATATCAAACTTGTCTCCATCAATTCTTCATGAAGCCCTAATATTGTTCAAATAAAATCATTGTGTATGTTAACAAGAAAAATTTGCATGACAATGTCAAAAATACACACAAATCATATCCATTTATAGTTATGTTTATCTTGCATTTAAATAAATACATTCAAAATATCAAAACTTACTTTATTATTTGGAGGCGGTATGTAGGGTGTTGGTGCTTGACCTAACACATTCATATAGCTTGGGGAGAGACCATATGGCATATTGTGCATCTGACAAGCAACTTGGTGCATGGGATATACAGATGGAAATGGGAATGATGGGTGAATGGAATGACCAAAGCTAGGTTAATGTGGCATGGATTCAAGCGAGACTTGAATGATGCATTTGACTTTGTGCATTAACATTGGAATTCAAGCTCTCTAGTAGGATAACACAATTGCTATAATTTGGTGGTGATGTTGTACCCTTACCATTTTTTGTATTACTTTTCTTTCCACATGTGTTCTTTCGCCCCACCAAAGTTGTTGGATTCATATCACAAGTTATGGCTAGCACCACTTATATGCACAATAATACATAATAAAGAATTCTAATTAGTAAGATAATCACAATCAACCAACAAAATTTCCAAAACCACTATAAATAAACATAATACAACTAAAATCATAAAAATTCAACATACGGACTGAAATGAGATATATTACCCGCAAAAGCTATATTTTTTCTTTTTTGTAGGACAAGCTCCCTTGCTTTGTATTTTACTAAGCCTTTGTTCTTTTTTGTGTCTTTCAGGGTCACCCACATCTTCATAGGGAGTTTCAAAGTCTATTTCATCATTGTTTTGACTAAAATCATACCCAGAATTAGAATGCAATAAAACTTGCTTTTCAGCATGTTTAATCAATTCTAACACCTAATTCATGGAGTTGATAAAACCAGTAGACATTTGTGATGAAATAATGGACAAGTTGATACATTCGTTGTTCAATCTTGCAAACCTGCTTTGTTGTGCATCAACTTTTTCAGGCCACATTCAATAAGCCATCAAGAAAGCATGCTTCCTTTAGGAAATTCCATAATGCCCAAACACTTCAATGCCGATATTATATGGCAACATGGTACACCCTCGACTCCATCATCAAACAATTACACTGGCGTTTACATTTATCAACATCAATATGTACAACATAACCATCACCCTTATAATTATTGTAATGTCGAAAAACAAGCATATGTTTGCTTTCAACTAGTTTTCTATTACTCTCTAGCACGAAGGCTTGTTCTACTCTAATTTGGTCACGTTAAAGGAAAAAGGCCTTCGTCTTGTAAATACAAGTTGCATGTCTCCCAAGCATTTCTAAAGGAGTTTCTCTTACAACACCTTTCACATTCTAATTACTTCACAAGAAAATCACTTCTAATTCTCCCTAAAGTGCATATATAGTGTTGCAAAAATTGTGTTAAACTCATTTTTGGTTAACTGAAAGTTTTATTAATGACTTCTTGACTTAGCTCATTGAGTTGTGTTCATCCGCCTCATAAAGTGCCCACAAAAGAAAGCTTCAGCCCATTATGTTTTTTGTCATATATTTCCTTCACCCAAGGATGGTCTTGCAATTCATATACCTCAACCAAATTTAACCAACACATTTCAAACTCTTTAGTGGAACATTGTCTACCAAGCAATGTGAGGAAATCAATACAAAACCCATGAATTTTTACCTTTTGTTGACAATTATGACCTAGGTGATAGCTGCAAATCCTATGTCTCATCCCAGGAAATTCAAACTTAATAGCTGTAATCATGGATACATCCTGATTAGTCAAAACAAACATAGGAATTTTTTCATTCATGATCTCAAAGAATGTCTTCAACAACCACCAGCAGGAGTCAATCATCTCGTTGAACATAATAGCTGTAGCAAATATACATGTCGATGAATGGTTATTGATGCCAAAAAAAATTATTAATAGCAATTTATATGCATTTCTCTTATACGTACTATCAAATATAATGGCATCACCAAAAAGATCATACTCAGTTTTAGAGATCCCATCGCACTAAAATATTCTCAATAAAGTACAATCTTCATCTAATGTGTACTTAAATGCAATTTCTGGGTCTTTCTCTTGCATGTTATCCAACAAACTCAACATTGTATTAACATCTCCTTTATGAACTCTTTCTCTACGTAACTCAACATTGTATTAACAAGAAAGCTTACTAGCCCCTCTAACTAAATATTCCAAGTAATCTATTATTCCACTAAGTTTAAAACCAAAATCTATCATTAATTCTAGCAACACGTTGTCAGAGCTTGACATGGACCTACATAGCATATAAACATAAATTTCAAGTTAAAATGAATTGTAACATACGAATACAAATTAATAAACAAACTCTAAGTTGAAATAACAATTACACAGTGAAATGTTAGTATCTAAGGAATGATTATGTTGTGAGAGAAATCTCGTCACTAAATATTTGCTAGACAATCGATCATGAGCAATACAAAAATTGGCTTTCCATCCACATCTTGTTTTTAGAGTAGGTTCTCACCTCTAACAATATCCATCTTCAAGTGTCTTCCAAAAGCCCTCACAACTGCACACTCACTATTTTTCACAACCTCACCAAGCTTTCATTTCATTCTTTGTCTTTTAACTTTAAAACTTACTATCGTCGCATATGATTCATAAAAATTTTTTGCATCTTCAACTTTATCAAACATTAGATAACAAATAACTTCCTTGTACACCGTCATTGGTATTGACTCCAAACACTCAATATCTTCATTACATTCTGCTAAATTTTATAAATTTAGTTCACTCAAGCTTCCATTGGAATTTCAAAAATATATAGTAGATAATAAACAAATATTCAATTAGTTTAGAACAACTAAATACCTAAATTGATATGAATCCTTCACTAAAGTTTTACCATGTCATAAAAAATTACTACCATAATTTAAAAAAAATAAAAATAAATTTAAGTATTATGCTAATTCACACAAAGTTCCTACACAGAAAGAGCAGCAAACATCCACACTAACAAAATAGTAATGAAACCCCCAAAACTCAATAAAATAATGAATGCACTTACCTATAGTTATAGAAATTTCCTTCACATTTCTCCCGATAACGTTATCAATGCTATTCATCGACTACATTACAAACATGAAGGATAGTTATGTGACGTCAATAATGGTTGAAGTTGGATACTCCACTGGAAAAATTAGAAGATTGATTATAATTTTCTCCAAGTATCAAACTACTTTACTAGTTGTCGTTTATCATTCTTTCCAACACTAAATCATTAACAACCATCTACAAGGAGTTTTTCAAATATTGAGAATAAATGAAATTGGGGCTATGATAGAGTAGTATTACAGTGAGAGAGGATGAAGAAGATGCTTTTTCAAAAAATTTACAAATGTTTGTTATGTAAACATTTACAAACATTCCAAGGGCATTTTTATCTTCTAACATATTATTACTTAAATCTTGGGCAAACATGTCACTTCTTGGTTGACTTCTTTCATCTAATATGTACTAAAAAACTAGATGAAAGACAACCCCATCAAAGCACTGTCTCTCAATTAAGTAGGCTTAGTAGGTAGTGGTAATGGCAAAAACCACATCTCATGGGGTGGTTATACGGACCACATCCAAATGTGGGTAGGACCACATTATTACCAACATTTTCCCACTTGGTCGGTATACTGTAATCCTTGATTCCATGAATACTTATGCTTAATAAGAAAACATAATACATGAATCATGGCAACATGTCCTCTAAGATCAAGTATTATCTTCCATGCATCGCAATGCATTATGTGTCTTAGCCTATATAATTAAATGAATAAACCCTATGTTTATTCAATGTACAAATGTTACTGATATTTCTCGAACTAAATGTGTTCACAAGAAAATTCATTGAGAAACATCATAATTGGAGTTTCATTAAAATAATAAAGTTTGCCCTTACAACAAAATTACATAGAGGAACCAAGTCCTATTTTAGCTACATGATCCTTGAAAATCTTTGGTGGCACGCCTTTAGTCAAAAGATCAACTATCATCAATTTAGTACTAACATGTTCAATAACCACTTTTTTTTTGTTAACACATTTTTGAATGGCTAAGTATTTGATGTCAATGTGCTTGCTTCGACTACCGCTTTTTTTGTTCTTAGCCATAAAAACAACAGCTGAATTATCATAATATAACCTCAATAGCCTAGAAATAGAATCTACAATTCTAAGCCCAAACATGAAACTCTTCAACCATACACTATGCAAGGTTGCCTCAAAACAAGAAATGAACTTAGCTTCCATAGTAGAAGTTGCAATTAAAGTTTGCTTTGTGCTTCTCCAAGATATAGCTCCACTAGCTAACATAAAGGCATAACCAGATGTTGGATTTTGTGAATTAATGTAGCTAGCAAAGTCTGAATCTGAGTAGCCAATCATCTCTAGATTATCAATTCGTCCATACATAAGCATGTAATCTTTCATTTCTTAAAGGTATCTCATTACCTTCTTTGCAGCTCCAAGTGGTCCATACCTGGATTACTCTAATATCTTCCCAACATTCCCACAGCAAAGGCAATGTTAGGTCTTGTACAGGCCTGAGCATACATCAAGCTTCCAAAAACATAAGCATGTGGAATGGTTCTCATCTGTTCTTGTTCAAAGTGATTTTTGGGGCACTGGTTCAAGTTGAATTTGTCACATTTCACAATGGGTGCTATACTCAGTGAACAATCTTTCATCCAAAACCTTTATGAAACTTTGTTAATATAGGTTTCTTAATATAAACCCAAAATATAACGAGTTTTATCTCTATAGACTTTTATGCTAATGACATAAGATGCCTCATCCATATCTTTTATATCAAAATTTCTAGAGAGAAATTGTTTCACCTCATATAGCAATTCTTTGTCATTACTAGCAAGTAAGATGTTATCCATATACAGAACTAAGAAACAAGTCTTACTCTCACTAACCTTTTGGTATATGCATTAATCCATGACGTTCTTTTCAAAACCAAATAAAGAGATCACACTATGGAACTTTAAATGCCAGTGTCTAGAAGCTAGTTTCAATCCTAATATGAATTTCTTAAGCTTGCAAACTAAATGCTCACCATCACTAAAGAATAATTCTTCAGGTTTTTGTTTATAAACATCCTCCTCTATAACATCCAAATCCATATCAAAATAGGTAACTAATGCCATAATCACAAGAAGAGAATCTTTCTTAGATACAGGAGAAAAAGTCTCTATGTAATTGATTCTTTCCTTTTGAGTGAATCCCTCAGCAACAAGCTCGCTTTATATCTCTCGATATTCCCCAATGAGGTCTTCTTAGTTTTAAAGTCCCATTTACATCCTATGGTTTTTACACCATTAGGCAATTTGACAAGATCCCAAACTTTATTTGATGCCATTGAATCCATTTCTTCCATTATGGAATTGTACTACAAGTCAGATTTGGCACAACTCATAGCTCATGAAAATATTTTAGGATCATTTTTTACTCCAACATTATACTCGAATCCTTGCAGAAACACCATATAGTCATCTAGAATTGCTAATTTCCTTACTCTAATAGATCTTCTTAATGTTTCATCAATATTCTCCAGAGGAGTATGCTATTCAACTAGTTGTTCAATAATTTTAGGTATTTGTTGAATAGAATCTAGTAGGTTATCATCAATAGCTTGCAGAGCTTTAAGGACTAGTCGTTCAACATGTGCTCAAACTCAAGAAACATTGTGAATAACAATAGTCTGTCCGTGATTTGAAGTAGAAATCTATGGAACAAAATACTCTGTTTTAGATCCAATACCTAATGATCTATCACTTCCATTAATTAAATTATTCCCTAAAACCTTGCACTTCTTTACCCCATAATCCTAGTACTATTAGATGGACAATAAAATTTGTATCCCTTAGACCTTTCAGCATATCCAATGAAATACCTACTTATGGTCCTTAGATCTTTTTTTTTTCTTATGGGTTCATCCCCTAAATGCGTAGATGTCGTAAACTCAATTTCCAACCTTTAAATAACTCAAATGATATATTTGGGATAGCTTTGGTTGGAACTCAATTTAATATGTACACTGCCATCTTAAAACTTCACTCTACAAAAACTTAGGAAGTTTAGAGCATGCTTGTATGTTTTACACCATGTCTAATAATGTTCTATTTCTTTTTTATGCTCTACCATGTTGGTTCAATGTACCAGGTGTAATATATTTGGCAACAATCCCATGTTCAGCAAGATATTTTGCAAAAAGACCAGGTGCTTGTCCATCTTCAATGTATCTACCATAGTACTTACCACCTCTATCTAATCTCACAATCTTAATTTGTTTTCCACATTATTTCTCTATTTCTGCCGTAAAAACTTTAAAAGAATCTAATACTTCATATTTGTTATTGAGCAAGTAGAGATACATGTAGCATGAGTAATCATCTATGAAAGAGACAAAGTACTTTTAACAATATGCATTCATATTTGGACAACATATGTTTGTATGTATGATTTCTAATAAGTCTGAACTCCTCTTGGTATCTTTCTTTGACATGTTGGTCTGCTTACCTTTTATACAGCCCACACAAGTCTCAAAATTAGTAAAATGTAGAACACCAAGTACTCCATTATTCACCAATCTCTTAATTCTTTGAATAGAGATATGTCCCAATCTCCGGTGCCACAACATAGAAGAATCCTCATTCATAACACATTTTTAACACTAGCATTATTTTGAACATGCAAAGCAGTATAAGTGGCATTATTTTGTCAATCGATTTGAAAAAGACCATCAGACAGTATACCATTCACAATAAGTTTAGATTTGTAAAACAAATTGAAAACATCATCTGAAAAGTTATAGGAATATCCTAAAGGTACTAATCTTAAAACTTGAAATTAAATTCCTAGAGAAACGTGGAATATAGAATGTCTTTTCCAAGTTCAAATTAAAGCCATTACTAAAAATTAAGTTGCATGTCCCAATAGCCTTCACATGAGAATGGATCTTATTTCCAAAATAGATGTACTACTTACTTCTCACTGCTTCCTTGGGTTTTGCAAACCTTGCAAGGAATTTGTAACATGGATTGTAGAACCAAAATCAATCTACCATATGTTATGACTAACACCACACAACAAACAAATGCAAAGAGGTTACCTTTCTTCTCAAGCCAAATCTTAAATTTGGGGCAATCCTTCTTAATATGTTGTTTCTTCTTAGAGAAGTATCACTTGCATTCCTTCTCGATATCCTTTTTAGGAGATATTTTTTCCTTTCCTTTCTTTTTAGCTTGATACTTATTCTTTCCTTGAATTTCCAGATGCACACTCTCTCCAGCCTCCATAAGCAATCTTCCTTTCTCTTGCATGCATACATACGGTCATCAACTCATTAATGGACCATTTAACCTTATGTGTGTTATAAGAGATCTTAAAAGGTCCATATTACAACAACAGAGAGTTCAGAATGTAATGCATAAGGAAAGACTTAGACATTGTAACCTCAAGAGTCTGAAGTGGAGCCGCTATATCCTCATGTGCATGATGTGCTCACACATTCCTTTAACACCAGTGAGCTTCATAGTTGAAAACTTCATCATTAGGGTGCTTGCTAATGTCTTATCTGAAGACTGAAATTGTTCATCAATAGCTTTCAATAGTTCATGGACATTATTATACTTATCGACAGAATCCTGAATACCAGATGAGATGTTAGTCTTTATGAATATCATGCTAAGGCTATTAGATCACTTTTTTCATACAAATCAACATCATCAGGTTAGCTGTTCTCAGTAATTAGAGGTGGTTTGTCTTTTTGAATAGTATAATCAATGTCCACCCAGCCCAAATAAAGAAGAATCGTCTTCTTCCAAACTTTATAGTATCACCCTTGAGCTCAAGAATATCACATTTCATATAAAAAAATTCACAAGTTAAAAAACTATAGAAATAAATTATATACATGCTTATATCAAAATTTAAGGCAAACAAATATATAATATGCTTTACCAATGCACAACATAGAAAATATGAATCATATGACATAGGCACTGCCTTTAGGCTAAGTTTCTAATTCAAATAGATTCATACACAATCATAATGATGAGACTATCAAAACTGTGTTCCTTTCTATAATTCTTGTGGGTAAATTAAGGAATATAATTTGATATTTCAACCTAATTAATCATATAAAACATAATTAAAATTCCCGTAGGATAAAAATTACTATGTCTAATATGTTTAATCACAATTGATGTCATATTTCCACATGTGATCTAAAAATACTTAATATATAATTGAATATAACCAAAGATGCTATAGCATTTCTTTAATTATAAAATTATATAAATCATATGACATCTTAATATTATATATAACTCATAAGTGGATAATTGAACAATCAATACAATAAGTAATGAGCAAATCATATAATAATTAATCAAATTATGCAACATAGTAATAATAAGAATAGCCTACTGGTGGTGTAGTGCCCTTTCCATAGCCTAGGTGCTGGGTTTGTAATCCAACAACCGCACACTAATATGCATTTTACTGAAAAGTAAATTCATGGGCTTAAGAAGAGTTTGGTTGTGGAGCCCAACATAATACAATCAAACAGAAATAAGCAAATGGGTTTATGCAATATTAGACAGTTTCTGGCCCATAATTTCTCTTCCCCTTTTTTTTTAGTTGCAGAATGGTCATCTTCAACCTCAAGACAACCCAACCTATCATAATTGAACCCATTTATAGATCTATCCTTCATTCAATTATAGGACTTAATTTTTAATTATTCAAAAATCCATTTTATTCAAAATTAAGTATCTTAGGCTTTCTACCATATATTATTGAAACATCTCCAAACTAGAATTGAAATTTTAGCCTTTACTTGAATGTTAAAACAAATTTTAATTTGAGAAATGATTCCTTTAACCAGATGTGCAGACAATCCTAAATTATTCAACTAAAGAGTAGAATTCTCAATTAAAGCAACATCAATCATGGGCATATTAATCTTCCAATTTTTGAAAGTAAATAAACATGATGTTTCTTTATGTTCAACCCAAAATGGTGGAAAAAATGCATACTCAAGAATTATAAAGCTTAAAAATATTCCATTTTCCAACAATCCAAGAACCAACAAAAATCAAAAGATTTATAGAACAAACATTCCATGTAATATGATTCCAAGGAATTCAAGCATTTAATCATGGAATACAAATGAATAATTTGAAGGCATAAACTTCAATATCAAGGTAGAGGTATAACTATGCTCTAATACCAAATGAAAGCATAATATTGCAGCAGAAACATAAATTCAAGTTTACCTTCCACCATTGATATCATTTGAGTTTTCTACTTCTAGCCTTTTCCAAATTTTGATAAAAAATTCTTCTTGGAATTTTTGACTGAAGTGCTTCTAAACCCACCGGAATTACTCAATTGATGGGGTAAAAGTGAATATCATAATTTTTGAGTTTAGAGGCCTTTAACTATATTTTATATAATGTCTTTCATAAGGACACTATCTCTCAATTAAGTGGGCTTGGTGGGCAATGGCAATGGCAAAAACCACCTATCATGGGGTGGTTATACAGACCACATCCAAATGTGGGTATAACCACATTATGACCAACAAAACATTGATGAGCAAAAGACATAACTTGACTCCATTAAGCAGTTGCATATGATAAAGACTCCATCTCTGCCCTATGTAAGGTGAAAGAATGTATTATTAAACACACTCATATTCAGCATGAAGAAATGGAAAGGGCTTGGGAAGAGGGTGGCCTAAAGGTCAAGACACCTTTTTTTGATGTTTTTGCCATTATCCATCATGTTTTTTACTGTCTAATAGGGTTGTACCTACCAGACAAAATCAAATCCATAAGATTTAGTCATCTGCCATTTTAGTATGATTATCTTTTTATGTTGACAACACATAAATAAACTTAAGGCTATATCGACCCTATTTTCTTTAGCACTAGCTAGTAGCGACTACATTTACATTTTGTTTATTTTTTACATTATAAATTAAAGAACATGTAGCTGCACTTGGTAGCAACACGTCTGTCAAATTTTGACATCATTTTTATTAAGTTAATTTATTTATATAAATATTTTAATCTTAATTAATGTATTGTTATGAAATGTCCAAACTTTTCTCTTTAGCATTAGTAGTGAACACTTTTAGATAATTTTAAAATTTTTCATAATATAATTTTAAGAAACATGTAGCTACACTTGATAGCAATATGTTAACCCCCTGATAATTTACATTGTTTTGACAACGACAAAATTACACTCCTAAAATTATGTGTTGAAAGCAAGCAATAGAATTATGAATATCTTTCCATATTATCTATTGGAATCTATTTATGTGTTGGAACTTACTTTTCATAATTAAAAGATCTCATGAATTCATATCTCTATAACTTAGAAAAGAAATCATATCATGTTGTAATTACTGATATATCCTCAATTTGTGGAACTAATGTATGTTTACTTAAATATCTTGTTTCCTTAATTGATTCCTATGGACACTTACCTAAATAAAAACTTATAGCCATTAGACATAAGCATACAAACGTGAAAATATGCAGCATTGAAAAGTGAGAATTAGTTAGTCAAGAAAAAACTTTGTTAAGTGTTTTGAGGAGTTGTGTGATACTCTCATGCATGTTTTGTGCTTAAGTGTTGCTAATTCCTTGCTCTATATGTATTTTTGAGGGACCTTGTGGTGAAGGAAGTCAAGGGGAGCTTCTCTTCGACTGGCTTTGGAGAGATAAGGACAATGCAATTTGCGCCATAAATGACCAAGTGGTAAAGAGAAACGAGAGTCGTAACTACTCTCGAGGGACCATGTGAAGAGAACAAATCAGTACTTGCTTGCTTGAAGGACCTCTAGGTGAAGAAACTAGTAGAGCGATACTGTATAGAATCTTCTACGATATTTTAGTTCCAATCTGGAAGAAAAGTCTAGAACTTTCCGTACGAAATAACAACAACTCATGCATCAGTCCATAGAGGTTGTACAAGTGAATCTAGCAGAAGTTTTTTTGGGCATGTTCACAAAGCAGCTAGTTTTACAATTCTCTGGAATCTATCTTATCCTGCCTAGAATTTCGATTTAGCTCTTTACAAACTACTGGTTTTCACCCTATTAGGGTGTTTATAATCCTTTTACTTTTTTTACTATCAAATTACTATGATTGCTGTAAAACATTCTCTCATGTTAATTAATTTGACAAGTTCAAAATCCTAAGCGAACACTTAGGTAAATAAGTAGGCTTGCTAAACCTTTATAAATACCAATGTCATTTTACTTCTATTTTACTACTTTATTTATCACTGGTCTAGCTAGTAGTTTAACTGGTACTTATAAATTCCAATCAGTGACTAAAATTATTTTTTGCAAAAGAGTTAGACTATTTTAAAAGATCAAAAAATATTTTAAGTGATAAACTTCTTCCGTTTAAGCCTAATTCACCCTTCTCTGAGGCATAAAATCACTCTCAATTGGCATCGGAGTATTGGTTCACTATATTGTGATATAACTACTAAAGTAAAAAATCCTATAGCTACTAACACTTTTGATGTCTTTATAGAAGAGCAATCGCACAATCGGACTCCACTATTTGATGGTTTCAACTATGCTATGTGGAAAAATTAGATACAAGAATATATAATTGCTGTGGACTTTGATTTATGGAACATGGTCAGTGAAGAGCCGAATGTTCTAATAAAATTAGTTGAAGGACAAATGGTTCCAAAGGAGTGACGTTAATTTACCAAAGATGATAAAAATGCCATCTCAATGAATATAAGGTCCAAAAATATTTTGTCATGTGCTATTACAAAATAGGAGTACAATCAAGTTAGTACATACACTACAACAAAACAAAAATAGAAAATATTACAAATGACCCATGAAGGTACTAGTCAATTCGTCAAGAGAATGTTGCTCTTCTCATTATGAAATGTTCCAGATGAAACTTGATTAGGCCATAATTTAGATGTACACACATTTCATGGAAATTATAAATCCTATGTTTGTACTTGGTAGAATTATAAACGAGGGTGAGCAAGTCTGAAAGATTCTTAGATTGCTTCCCAAGAAATGGACGCCAAAGTTACTGCTACTCAAGAAGCTCGTGATCTCAAGAGGATGACCATGGGATAATTGATTAGATCTCTCACATCCCATGAAATAACACTGCTAAATAAAGATGAAGGTTCAAAAATAAAAGCAAAAAATAATATTGCTTTTAATACCGATCATGATTCCAACTTGAAACTTCAAGAAAATCATGATGAGGATCAGGTTGAGGATGAAATCATTCTGATTTCTCAAAGATTAAAGCAACTAACAAACCTCAAAGGAAAATTTTGAAACAACAGATTAAAATAAAAAATAACTAATCTGAAAACTCAAAATATTGAACCACCTCACTACTATGGATGTAATGAAATTGAACACAAAAAACCAAATTGCACTAGATTGATGAAGAATGCAAAGCAAGCCAAAACTAAAGCAATGGCAACTACATGGGACGAATCTAATGGTGAACAATTTGATAATGAAGGGAAATGCTTCATGGAAAATCAAGTAAGTACCTCTTCGTGTTCTGATTATGATTCCAGTGATAAAATTAACATTGATGAAAAAGTGTAGAAATTGCTTAAGCTTTATGAAATTCGGGTCAAAATGCTTATTGATAAAAATAAAGCTTTGCAAGATAAAGTGGATTATTTACAAGAACTGGATAAAACTCATAAAGAGAAATTTGAAATGCAAATGACTAGAAACAAAGAGACTCTTGATGCTGAATGCAAAAAAAAAAAAAAAATTGATTGGCTCACAAAAAAAAAACTTATTAAGAAACAAATTGAAAATATGAGCCATGAAGTCAAAGGAAAATGGTTGTTGAAGAATGTTGTCATCCTAAGGATGATTTAGGTGAATGTACCACTATTATTAAAAAACACATATACATATTCCACCTAGAAATAGTGCTAAAAAAGGTTGAAAATTTAGAAACTGCATTTAGAAAAATACCAAACTAGTTTCAACAACTTTCAAAAAAACATTTGAACTAGTTCAAAAACCTACTTTACTTGTGGTAGACCTAGTCTTGTTAATTATAAATGTCCAATTTAGAAACTCATTGGTACCAAGTTTTTTTGGGTAAGAAAGTTATCTACTACTAGCCATGAAAGACCTAACACAGTTTGGGGACCTAAAACAAACTGATGTTTTGCATGTTCATGCTAATGAACATTTCCAAAAGTAGAAGTAATACTAGGATAGCAGATATTCCAGGCATATGATGAGGGATATGTCCATGTTCCTTAAACTTAACAATTATCTTGCAAGAATTTTTCTCCATGCAGACAACATAAAAGAACACATAATAGGTAAAGGTACCATTAGTAAGCAAACTAGGACCACCATTGATAATGTATGGCTTGTTGAGGGCCTTAAGCATAACTTGCCTAGTATTAGTCAACTATATGATGAAGGTTATGAGATTAAATTTTATCCTACTTACTATGTTATTAAGCAAAATGAGAAACTAGTTTTCACTACTACAGGGATAGAAATATTTATATAACCCTTAATGATTCAACCTGTTAAAATGTTGATTGTTTAGCTGTCTTAGTTAAAGAATGCTGGAAATGGCATAACAAATTGGGCCACATAAACATGGAGCTTATATCTACTTTCACAAAGAAAAATCTTTTCAAAAGAGTACCAAAGTAAAACTTTTCCAAGGATAGGATATGTGATGCATGCCAAAAGGGGAAACAAATCCGAACATCTTCCAAACCAAAGAATGAGGTCACAACTTCCAGCCTATCAGAACTTCTACACATTGATCTATTTAGACATACGAAAACCATTTCCCTTGATGGTAAAAGGTATGTGTTTGTCATAGTAGATGATTATACTTGTTTTACATGGGCCCTATTTTTAGTCATAAAAATGATGCTCTAAATGCTTTCATCCCACTCACTAAAAGGCTTCAAAATGAAAAGGGTTATTTCATTAAGAAAATTCAAAGTGACCATCAAACTAAGTTTGATGAAATAAACTTTACTTTGTTTTGTGAGGAACATGATTACATTCATGAATTTTCTGCTCCCAAAACTCCCCAAAAAAATGGGGTAGTCAAAAAGAAAAACTGAATTTTGCAACAAGTTGCTAGAACCATGCTTAATAAATATGATCTTCCAAAATCATTTTGGGTGAAGCAGTAAATAAAGCTTGTTATGTGTCAAATCTTATTTTTTTAAGATCACTTTTGAGAAAAAAACCCATATGAATTGTAGCATGGTAAAGTCCCAAATATTTCTTATTTCCATGTCTTTGGTTGCAAATGTTACATCTTTAATGATAGAGATTATTTGACAAAGTTCAATTCCAAAGTTGAATAGACTATATTTATTGGTTACTCCATGCATAGTAATGCCTATCTAGTATTTAATAAGAGGAACTTCAAGAATTCATGCATGCTACATTTGATAAAACTAACTCATCTTGTGCCAAGGAAACCTTGAGCAAAGAAGTTGCAGGATTTGAAATGAAAGAAATGTAATGCTAAGGATCTAATTTAAAACATTTAAAACTGAAATCTAACGTAGATTACACCATTCCAAGGATCTAAATCATGCCTATGTAATGGATTAAGGTCAGATTGTCACCTCTTAAGCAAAATCTAACCAAAATTTGAAGTTGTGCTTTCTTTCACGAAAGCAGACTGCTTCTGGCGCAGCAGGGTTTGATCAACTTTTGATTGGGCAAATCACCTTGGATTCAAGACACATCTGGACCAAAATTTCTCAAACTCAATGGAGAATATACATTAAAAAACTCAGCTCCAAAATCCTCTGGAAAGACCTCAAACAGAGTCCAGAAAATTACTGTTGGAACAGAGGATCACCAAAAACAAGCAATTCGAATTCATCTTACCTCTAATGCCAAGTCCACACACCAATAGACAATCATTTTCTCCTCAATTTAGATGTAAAAATAAATCAGAAAAAGAGCTTTTAGGAGGCCAAAAATGAGACGGGGGTGAAGAAGAGAGTGAAGCCTCAACTCATGCAAAAATCACTTTTGGAGGGAAATTTTGGATCTAACTATTAGATGCACAAAATGTGTGTATGATCTTAGCTTGGCCGCCCCCTCTCTATATCTATATATAAAGAGAGGATGGTGTGATACCAAGGTGGCATCACACCTTCCTCAAGATGGGGGACCCCACCTAAGCATACCAATTTGCAGGCATCTTGCAAGTTGTATGTTAATTTGTGTGAATTTAAATTTTATTTGGAATCTACATTTCATATTATGAAATGTCCACCAAATAAATTCTAATTCCACTCCAGATGAACATTTCATTTGAATACTCCTTCTAAAATCATTTCTTCATTTTAATTAAATTAAACACTTTAATTTAATTAAACTTTGACTTAACGTTTAAATCAACTAACTTAACTCTTTAAGCTAGCTTTTATTAAGTTAACTTGACCAATAGATAGTCATGTGGCACCAAATTAAATTAACACTTAATTTAATTGGTCTTAATTTAACTTCTTAAATTAATTAGATCAATTTAATAATTAAATTGATCAAACCGAAATGACTAAAACTTGGGTTAATTGATTCCCTCAAATTTCAGCCACCATGGAATTCTTCTAACACTTAAAAAATTTCCCTCAACATTTAGGATTGCTAATTGACTTTTGTGTTTGACCCATTAGGTTCTACCACTCATTAGACATGGGCTCACAACCTTTGTGACTTTAGAATATCATATATTGATTTTCGTTTAAACTCCTTTAAACTAACTAACTCAACTCAATTAATCTCAATTAATTGAAGAGTACCTAATCTCCATGGTCAATATCCAACCTCAAACCCATACAGCCCAATAATTAGTCGAATGATGCTTTTATTGAACCATTTTAGCTCTATGCATACCATGCAAATACAGGTCCTTCCGTCTTCTATTTTCATGAAAGAGGCCCAAGGCAAGATATTTATTGGGTTCCTAATAGTCTCGATACTATGCATCTATTCTTAATCTTTGATTTTGATTTGTGACCTCATATTTGGAAAACTTTTCTCCAAATTGTCACACTGTCTTGGCCAAGGACTCCTTGGAATTGATCATCATAGAACACATAGGAGATGCACTCGCCCTTCACAAAGACGAGAAATTGAATCCCATCTCAAATCTCATAAACCTCTATATTTAAGTGGCTCATGCCCAATCACCACCGAAACGCTCGCTAAGTGGCCAAAAGTTGAGCCAAAGCATGAGGACCTAAACATAAGATTACAACAGATCCTTAGGTCGAAGGACTGATTATATGTACTAGCGTAAGCTAGAGAACTAGCCATTACTGATTTGACACTTTGGCTATCTAGTAGATTCTTTAGGTTGGTATCCAGTGCCTTGTTCTCTAATAGGGACCCATTAACTGTACCCCATATCATATTCGATTTGCTTATGAAACAAGCAACATCCAACCTTGGACTATGTATTGCTAGTGCAAGTCTATCTAAATCTTGGATGCTTTATCTCATAAGATTCTATGACTTGAGATATTTAAGATCATGATCATGTAAGACTTATTCCATAATCACCACCTAGTACATAACCAAGTCCCATAATCTTGTGTGATCTAAGGGCTTCAACCATATGCTAATGAAAAAATATAAGCATAAGATGAAGATGGCCATTTATAAGAATATCATTCAATTAAGATTGTATCACAAGTGAAATAATTTACGTGTCAATCTTATTGGCTTGTGGGGTACTATTCCAACACGATAAACCAGTTAAGATTATAAACCCTGAGCCATTAACATCAAATCAAAAGGAACTAGAATCATTTGAGGAAACAAATCCCACTGTTGAAATTGATTCTCGTGAGTCAACAAAAAGGACTAAACAAAAAATTAGAAAATTTAAGCATGCTTCTAGTCACCCTACTGATAGAATCGTTGAAAATTTTCAAGATGGAATAACTACAAGATCTAAAGCCAGATAGGCTCCACCAGATGAATCCAATTATACTCTCATTTCAATGATTAAACCTAAAGATGTCAAAGAAGCACTAAAAGATCCATTCTAGATTGAAGCAATAAAGAAAAAACTAGCTTAGTTTGAAAATAATGAAATCTAGAAGCTAGTAGAATGACCATCAGACCATCCAGTCACTGGTACCAAGTGGATGTTTAGAAATAAACTAGTTGAAATCAATATAGTTACCAGAAATAAAGCCAGATTGATAGCAAAAGGCTACAATTAGCAAGAGGACATTGACTACAGTGAACATTTGCTCCAGTTGCAATATTAGAATCAATTAGAATGCTTTTTACCTTTGCATCTCATAAAAAGTTTATGCTCTATCAAATGGATGTAAAAAGTATTTTTCTAGATGGATTCATAAACGAACAAGTTTATGTTTAGCAACCCCAAGTTTTGAAAATCAAAATTTTCCTCATCATATTTTTAAACTAACAAAAGGCCTTATATGGACTAAAACAAGCCCTAGGACTCGGTATGATTGATTGAGCAACTTTCTCATAAATAATGATTTTTCTATTGGAATCTTAGATACCACATTGTTTACTAAGTATTAAGAAAATGGTTCTCTCATTGTTTAAATTTATATCAATAACATTATTTGTGGTGCTACTAATGATCTGCTTTGTTAAGAGTTTGCTTAAAAAATGAAATAGGAATTTGAGATGAGCTTAATGAGAGAGCTCAACTTCTTCTTGGGACTTCAAGTGAAACAAACTTAGAAAGGGACATTCATCTCATAAGAAAAGTATACAATGGAGCTTCTAAAGAAGTTTGAAATGAGTTGACACAACCCTACAACTACTCCTATGAGCACAAATACCAGATTGGAACTTAATGAGGATGATAAAAATATAGATGAAGAAGTCTACAAAGGTATGATTGATAGTTTACTTTATTATGTTATCATCGTACTTATGTGCTAGATTCCAATCTAACCTAAAGGAATCCCATTTGAATGTTATTAAAAGAATATTGAGATGTCTAAAGGGAACATCTAACCATGGCTTATGGTATCCACACTCTAAATCTTTTAATTTCATAAGCTATTCTAATGCGTATTATGCCATTTGTAAGATAGACAAGAAAAGTACCAATGGTGGTTGTCAACTGTTGGAAAATTTCCTTGTTTCATAATGTAGTAAAAGACAAATTGTAGTCGCATTATCCACAACCAATTGAGAATACATGGCCTTAGGTAATAACTACACCCAGGTATTATGGATAAAGCGTACTCTACATGATTTTGGTATTAATGTGCCTTGCGTACCTATTTTATGTCACAATTCTAGTGCTATTAACATTTCTAAAAACCTAGCCTCACATTCATGCACAAAATACAATGAAATTATACATCACTTCTTGCCTAATCATTTGAATAAAGGTGATTTATAAATTGATTTCAGGTCTAACAAAAATCAACTAGTAGATATGTTTACTAAGGCATTAGAGGAAAGGAAATTCATTAATATAAGGAATAAATTAGGAATAAAATAAAATTTTCATTTGCCATGAAAAATAAACCATGATTAATCTTAGCAGTTATTCCTTTTTGAAAATCGCATGACAACATGCTCAATTTTCCTTCCCACATTACAAAGTTCATTTCCCAAAATTATCTGCCATTATGATTATTAACTAATCCACTTTCTAAAAACATATTTTTCAAGTTCTTTTATTTCTAACTGATCTATTGTCTTCTTCCTTATGTGCAAAATTCTCTTTTATTTCTTTCTTTGCCTCTTAGAATTTTTGTAGTAGAAATTCTTCTTTTCATCTTTTTGAAAATGCTAAAAAGAGAAAGCTCTCACTCTACTAAGCCTTCTTCCTCAAAGAAAAACAAAACCTCTATAGCCTCTTCTAGACTTATTTCTCTCAAAGTATCCGAGGCTCCTCTTTTGATAAAATGGTACAATAATTCTAGTTCTGATGATGAAATCCCCTTTTGATAAACATGAGTTCTTAGGCTCCAAGAAACCTAGTATTAAGGACACCTCTATGGGTTTTCCTGAAAAATGAAGTAGTTCAAATAAGAGACTGTCAAGCCCTAAATCTTCTGCTCCAGTCAATCCTAAAAAAGTTATCAATTGGAATTTTGATGAAGCTCCTTCATCTGTCAAATTCCATTTTGCTGAAGCTAAAAATTATTTTCATCAAAAAAATTCCAACTAAAATTTGAATAAGGGAAGAGCGGTTAATTTTGATTCATTGCCAAATTCTTCTGCCATTGATCTTATGTGTACTCTAAAATGGGATAGTTTTATGAAACTTGATGAAGGATCATATACATATCTAGTGAAGTTGCTTTGTTCAAATCTTACCTTCCTTGAATATGAGAATGATGTCTCTATTAAATCCTATGTGTTTGGGAAATGAATTGTGCTGTCTTCATCAAAATTGAATTCTATACTTGACCTTCCTAATGATGGTACAAAGTTTTTTAATTTTGGAGACTTTTCTAATGCTGATATTTCATATGACGAAATCACCAAAATATTTTGGGATGGTAAACAATATGCTTTATTTGGTGGGCAACCTTAAATAAATTGAAGATTGAACACATTTTACTTCATAAAATGCTCTATTGTACTATCTTTTCTTCTTCGATATCTAGTTGTGGTCATTCTATTAACCTTAATTCCTTAAGTCTTTATGTGATGGCTAAGGCTATTAGACAAGAACCAGTTAATAGTAGCTTTATAATCTTGAAATACATGGTTTGTTCCTTCTCCCATCAAGCTAAACATCTTCCTTACTCCATGATTCTTACTCATATTTTCAAGCATGAGGGAGCTTCCCTACCTAATGGCTGGATTGAAGGGGAGCATGACCATAAAATTTTAGATTTTTCTAGCCTTAGAAAAATGAAGATTAAATATACCGAGGATGATGGATGGTTTAGAGAAGTTGGTAGAACTCCTAGCAGTATCAAGCCTTATCCCTGTAAACCCAAAATTCTAATGTCTATTAGCTCAAAATTCAAAGAATCTAGTCTTGTTTGCCCTACTCCCATTAAAACACCAAAAATGGCTCAAAGGAAAGTTGGTAAGATGGATGTTAGACTTGAAGAAAAGATAGATGATCTTAGCAAAGCTATGGAGACTCTTGCAGGGCATATGGAAACCCTTGTTGATTCCATAGATTACAAGCTTAAGCATTTTCTTCTCAAATCCAATCGCACTTGTGCCAGTATAATTCGACTGAAGAAAGAAGTTAGAGCTTTTTTGAATCTTTTTTAGGTTTTTTTTTGTGATTAAGAGGGAGAATAGTAAATTTGAAATTTGAAAGAAACTTTTGTTTTATCTGATGGAACTTATCCCTATTTCTAGACTTTTTATCCGCTTAGATGATGAACAATTTTATGGCCTATAAACTCATTATTTTGAATGATTAGCTTTTGATGACTAAGCTTGTTATATGAATTTATCTAATATCTACTAGTACTGGTTATTTCTTTGGTTTCTTAAGTACATAGATAAGGGGAGCCCAAGCAGGCAGAACCAAGCACATAGACAAGGGAAGTTCGAGTGATATCCTTCTTTTCTATTCAATTTGTTCTCATAAAAAAAAAGGAGATTGTTAACCCCTTGATGATTTATATTGTTTTCCTTATGACAAAATCACACTCCTAAAGTTATGTGCTGAAAGCATGCAATAGAATTATGAGTATCTTTACATATTATTTGTTGGAATCTATTTACGCATTGGAACTTACTGTCCATAATAAAAAGATCTCATGAATATTCTTGCTTGATTCACATCTCTATAACTTAGTAAAGAAATCATATCATGTTGTAATTGTTGACATATCCATAATTTATGGAATTAATCCATGTTTATTTAAATATCTTGTTTCCTTATTTGATTCTAATGGACACTTACCTAAATAAGAACATATAGCCATTGGACATAAGTATATAAATGTGAAAATATGCAGCATTGAAAAGTGAGAATCACTTAGTCTAGAACGAACTTTGTTAAGTGTTTTGAGAAGTTATGTGATACTCTCATACACGTTTTGTACTTAAGTGCTGCTAATTCCTTGCTCTATGTGTGTTTTCGAGGGATCTTATGGTAAAAGAGGTCAAGGGGATTTTGCCTTCGATGACCCTTAGAGAGATGAAGAGTCAAAGACAAGGCAATTTGTGTCTCGAAAGGCCTAGTGGTGAAGAGGAACAGAAGTCATACCTACTCTCAAGGGATCTCATGAAGAGAACAAATTGGTGTTTGGTTACTTTAAGGACCTCTAGATAAAGAAACCAATAAAATAGCACTATTTAGGATCTTTTGCAGTGTTCTTGGTTCTAGTTTGGAATGAGAGTCTAGAGCTTGCCGTACAAAATGGCAGCAACTCGTACATCAGTCCACAGAGGTTGTGCAAGTGAATCTAGCAGAAATTGTTTTGGGCCCATTCACAAAGCAGCTAATTTTACAATGCTCTACAATCTACCTTATCTCACCTAGGATTCTGGTTTAGCTCTTCACAAAGAGCTGGTTTTTCACTCTGTTAGAGTGTTTCTAATCCTTTTTCTTTTTTTACTTTCAAATTACTATGATTACTTATAAAACATTCTCACATGTTAATTAATTTGACAAGTTCAAAATCCTAAGTGAAAACTTAGGATAGAGAAATAGGCTTGCTGAACCTCTATAAATTCCAATGTCATTTTATTTCTGTTTTACTGCTTTATTTGTCACTGGTCTGATTGGTAATTTAACTGATACTTATAAATTCTAGTCAGCAACTAAAACTATTTTTGCGAGAGACTTAAACTATTTTGAAAGACTAAAAAATATTTTGAATGATAAACTTCCATTGCATTAAAATTCAGCCCTTATGCCTAACTCAACCCCCTCTTAGGCATAAAATCGCTCTTACAACATAACTGTCAAATTTTGACATCAATTTTATTAAATCAATTTATTTATGTAAATATTCTAATCTTAACGTATCATCATTAAATGTCTAAAATTTTTACTTCACCTACTAACAAATATATTTTGTATTCAAGATAATTTATATGTACAATTATTATTTTTATCATCACTTCGTAGTGCTATCTAGAATGGCGACAAGTTTTACATATTTTAAATAAAATTTGCAATCTAAATATATATATAATATAAAGTGTTCTTATATGTCTCTATATTTTTTAATTAAAATTTAGCATTCGCATTTACAAAGTTATTAAATATAAATAACTAAATTAATCCAACCTTGTGTTCATACAATTATTAATATTTTCATACATTATTCTGTACTGCAACCTTGACTTGGGACAAGTTTTATACATTTTAAATAATTAACTTTCGTAATATGAAGTTATATAATAAAACTTGTTCTTATATATATATATATAATTTTTAATCAAAATCTGGCTGTCATATTGACAAATGTGTTAAAGATAAATAAATTAATTAATCTAATCTTACGTAATTATACTACATGTCAAACTAATTTATTGGCCAATATATAATAAAAAAAAGTTGTTAAAAACTCAAATTTGACACAAATTCATTCTGTAAAATATTATTTTTATACAATTCAAAAGGAAAAAACAAATTAATCAATTGGGTTGGAATTTTTTATTGAATTATAGATACCCATCACATTCATATATGATATTAATTCATAAAAATTCTATAGAATAGCAAGTCAAATTTGAATAGAAATTCTGATAATCGAATTTGAATTCAGATGTGAATAATTAATCGAATATGATTCATTAATAGCTAGATAGTCCTAATTACAATAACTTTATGTTGATTAAGTTCGTCCTTCATATACCAATTTGTCAATTTTCCTCTTTATTACTATAAATTTTTATATTTATTCTTTTTCCATCCAATTCTTCACTTATATATAATATAATTTATTATATATGATAATTTTTTACGATTGTATTTGCTATAATCACAAAACATGGGGAACTTCATTATACTATAGATATTAATTTTTAAATTATTTAAACAGTACGTATATAGGATATATCTAATTTATGGATAATTGAATATGTTATCAGATATATCCAATGAAAAATATATTCGATGTGGATATTAAACAAATCAAATATATAATTATTACTATATTCATATTTATTTTACAATTAAAAATTGACTAATCAAATACAAGTAATACTCGCTTTAAATTGATGCAAATAATATTTCATATATAGGAATATATATATAGATGCAAATAATAAATGAATTTTCAAGTGTCAATTAATAATCCTATGAATTTTTATAATTTCTTGACATTCAATTTTCTAACAATGATGACAAGAATTCTGTTTTCAGTTTCATCTTTTTTTAAATTTATATTATAACTATTTATTTTAATATCAATGCATTTGTAATACTATCGATTACATTTTTGTATTATTCATGCAGTAACGAACACATATTTTATATATGTAAGTTTTCCTTACACTAATAACACGTATTAAGCTATAATAATTTTTTATATTGTCACTAACAATAATTATGAAGTGAATTTTTTTATTTTTTTGGGTGCCAATGTAGCTCAACAATGATAAAGCCTAATGTCTTAAGTCGTCAACATTGATAATTAGAGATACTCCTATAATAATAACTTAGTAACAATAAAAATAAAAATTATAAAATTTCATAAATCATTAAGTTATCATTATAGGTGTATTTTAATTGCCTATTGTTACAAATTAAGTACTATTCTTGTCAGCATTTAATTTGTAAATATTATTAAGGTGACAAAATATAATCTTTTATCACTTAATTTATAATTAGTGACTTGCTAGCTAATTTGTAACTAATTTATCCTTTTTTTATATGCATAGTGTACTCTATAGTACAATGGATAAATCAATATGTTCTTATATCAAATTAATCAACAATTCTTTATGTAAAAATTTTGAATAGGGTATTTTTTTTATTTCATAACATTAAACGTATATTTCTGTTTTTACTATTGTTGCATTCATTATAATATGTTTATTATATTGTATTTATAAATATGTCAAAATGAATATATTACACTATTTTTGTAAATAAATTACTAAGAAGTAGTCATTTGAGATGGTAATTACTTTTTTTGTGTAAAAATCAAAGTAGTAGCTACTTTAAATAGTGATTTTTTTTGCTTTTGTCATTATTTTTTGTGCAAGGATGAAAATACCTTTTATAATATTTCAAATTTGTACTTATTGAACAATTAAGGGCTTGTTCTTTTGCATTTTGAATATTTTTCAGAAAAAATTTTTGGAGGAATGGGTTTTTGGGAGAAAATTTGGAGAATGTGCCAAGTGTTTTTTTTATTTTTGGGAAACTATAAAAAATGATTTAAAAATGAGTTGTTTATTTCTTTATGTTTTAGGGAAAGACAAACTTTACTATAAATGTCAAATAAGTTGCTTTTTGTTGGGTTTATAGGATAAAAGTGATTTTTTTTTATATATTATATATGTACATATAGTTGGATGATGATGATGATGATGATGATGATATGTGTGTATATATTTTTAATGATTGAAATATGATTTAATTAATTTAATTGATTATTCATTTTGAAATTTATATATTTATAAATTTAACATTAGCAAATGATGTATTATTTGAAATAAAATATATATTAATAAATATTAATTATTCATAAAATCATAATTATATCTTAATTATAAAAAAATTAGCTTACATCATAATTGTTAATATTGATTTATAAAAAAATTAATTACTATACATTAATTATAAACTAGTTATTATTTATTAATCAAAATATAATTATTTAACTATTTATTACTTACGATTTATGTATAAATAAAACTTAGTTATTTATAAATAAAATAACTTTTTAATAATTTATATATATAAGACTTAATGACGATTCATCAAATTAAAAAATAAATAATATTATATTATATAAAATTACATCATCTTAAATTATTTATTAGATATATAAATGTAATATTTAATTTTACGTAAACTGTGAAGCATAATTAATATATATAAATAATAAGTTATTTAAATAAATTAATTTAATTAATTTAATAAGTTATTGAATTTCTTTAACTTATTATTAATTAATACATTATTTAGCAAATATATACTTAGCAATAATCAAATAATTTCACATAAATTTAATTAATTCTCTCAACAATTACTTTAAGCATATCAATATTAATTTACTAAACTTAATAGATTATTAAATAAATTTTTTATTATAATTTTAAATAAATGTGAAGATTAATATTTAATGAAGAATATTTTTTGAAGAGAATTAATTTATTTATTATATGAAATTAAAACATCTTAAGTTATTTACTAAATGAATAACTGTAATATTTTATTAATACATTAAATGTTAAATACAACGAATACATTATTTAATTAATAAGTCAATTTAATTAATTTAATGTGTTATTCAATAAATGAATTATTTAGTAATAGCATAAATAATATTTAATTAAATTTAATTTATTTTTTTGATAATTAATTTAATTAAATTTGTAAATAAATTTTAGAATTTTTTAACTAGTAAAATTTTATTATTTCATATATGTAAATATGTGTGTGTGTGTGTGTGTGTGTGGATGAGTGAAGTAAGAGAATAATAAATAAATGAGTAATGTAATAAGTAGAGGGAGAAAATGAAAGTATAGGTGCGGTTTTTAAAGTGTAGGGTTTTTTAAGTAAATTGGGAGAGATTTTTTAAGGATAAAATTTGAGTATTTTGGAAGAAATTTTGAATAAACTTTTGGGAAAATACAAAAAAATATAGCCTAAGATTTGCTTAAAAATAATGTACAATTCGAATTTGTCAATTAAAACCGACACCTACCAGACCGTGTGAAGTCCAAGAGAATAGTGACTACGTGAAAGCAAACTATTAGTTTCGGTTAGCCGACTTCAAAAAGAGCAGAGTACAAGCGAGAGCTTGGTTGTAAAGCTCTTAGTTACTATCACGGGGTGCATTTTGTATGGACCAACTAGGGCTGAATGGAACCTTGGTAGGTCTGGCGAAGAGCCTCATCGGTAGAGATCTGGGCCTTAAACCTTGGATTGTGACTTCGAGGGCAAGGATCCCACTGCCAACGGATCTATTCCTACTCCTGCTGACCTCGCCACTCTACATTCCAAGGCTGCTAAGGTTAATGACATGACCGTGGAGGGAGACATTACTCCTTTTCCCCTACTGCCCTTTTGGAAACAGCCGTAGACAGTTTAATTCTGCACTAATTTTTTGATATGAATTTATGTACATTTTCTTCCCCTATTTCAATTATATTGCGCCAGTTCAACCCATTTAGTGAGTTGGTCCGTCTCCGTTCAAGCCTGCTCTAAGCCGGCCTAATTTGTAGGGGCTCACGAGCCATTTAGTTTATACTTTAGTGTTAGGGCCACCCAGGTCCTTCTAGTGTTGTAGCTTATCCGAGCTATTTCATTTACACTTGGAAAATGTTAGGACTCCTTTTCATTTATTTATATATTGCACTATTATAGCTTATCCAAGCTACTAAGTTCATTCGCTTAAAAGTATTGGATCTCGTCCAAGCTTGTTTAATTTATACACTTGGTAGTGTTTAAAGCCCATCCGGGCTGTTTTTTATGTACTTGATAGTGTTGGTCCATTGGAGCTCTTTGAGCTATTTTTACACACGTGGTGGGTGCGTTGGAGCTCGTCCAAGCTGTTTACTTCATTAAGCAGATTTAAATTGGCACATAATTGCAGAATGCTGGAACAAGTTCTATTCAGAATATATATCCAGAAACAAAAAAGGTGGTTCATCAATTTAGGAAAGCTAACTAAAGTTTAGTACATTCTAGGGCCTGTGTAGTCTTTTTCCTTTCATGTTTTCCTGCTCATAGGTTCCTCCAAGCAAGACTCTTGGTACCTTATAATTAGGGGCATTCTCAACTCAAACTCTACTTCCGTACTATATGATTAAGGGCATTCTCAATTCAAACTTTACTTCCCTTCTATATCGCTACATCTTGCTTCCACGGTGCCAGCTCTACAACCTGGAAGTTCATTGCTTTACTTTACTATAGAAAGTTGTCCGAATCCTTTGTTTGTAGTTTGTACTTAGCCATTCTCACGTTCGCCGGCTCTCTTTTTTCCTTTACCAAATCCAACTAGTTTTTTCATAAGCTTCTCATTATCTTCTAAGCTATATGATATTACCTGCCGAATTTCTACCCCTATCTTTGCCAAAATCAAGATGTCCACCCCATACACCAAAGTGAAAGGGGTTTCTCCCATAGCATTTTGGGGCGTGGTGCGGTAAGCCTATAAGATACTGGGTAACTCATCTACCCATTCCCACTAGCTCAGTTAAGTCTCAACTTTAATTCTTATAGGACAATTTTGTTCTCCCTATGGTATCTATATTATTTGTAGCCCGCTCAATTGTTCTTGAAGTTTTTCGACCTGATCTAGATACAACGCCATTTTCTCTTCTTTCGCCTCTTATTGTTTCTACATGTTAGCAACGAGTTGTGAGTCAATATAAACTTTCACTCAGCAAGCTCCTCTCTTAATCACCATTGTAATTCCTACTATTACAGCGTCGTATTCAGCCACATTGTTAGACGCCTTAAAGTGAAATTTAACAATGAAGTCCATCTATCTCCTAGAGGCAAAGTGATTACAATCCTAGCTTTGTTTTCTTGCTGTCTTGTTGAGCCATCTATACGTACTATCCACTGTTCTTCCACATTATAGGCAGTGACCTCTGCCGTGAAGTCTTCCAAGGCTCGAGCCTTAATGGATGTTTTTGGGAGAGTACTAAATATTGTACTTGCCTAGGTCCGCAACTCATTTAGCCAACTGTCCAGCCGCATCAAATAGATTTGAAAAGAGGAGATAGCCAAGGATCCAATAATTAAAGGCAAAAATAACTAGCAATCTCCAATCCAATGATCAATCAACATGTCATAAATTAAGATTTGGAAGCAAGAATAATTACTTTTGAAGATAACCAAGGCAACCATGTGTATCTTTCTCTTGGACTCCTCCAAAGCAAGATCTACACTCTCCACTTCAAGGATCAACTTCACCACACCCAAGGCCCTTAATGCAGCAACTTTTGCTCACCAGAGGACCTCCTAAGCAGTCTCTAAGTGGCCTAAAAACATGAGGAAAACAACTCCAAAAATGGTCCAAGCTTGATCCAAAAAATCAGCCGCAAAGGAAGGTTCAATCTCCAAATCAAAGCTTCCCAAGTTTGAAGCCTCTAATGGTGATTCACATCCCTAGGAAGAACCCTCAAATCCTCACACTCTAAGCTAGAATAGAATGGAGGAAGAAGATGATAGGGGCAAGAGAGAGAGAGAGAGAGAGAGAGAGGATGGTGATTTTTATGAGTGAGAGGAGAAGGAAAGAATCTAGGGACGTAGTTACTCAACACATGAGTTGTGCTATCTTTTGGAGGAAAAATGGAAGCATAGACTAAGCACTCCAATGGCCAGCCACTACATATATTTATAGGATGGGATGGAAGCCTATCACACCATGCACACATGTGCCAACTTGCAAGATTCTTCTAGCTTGAATTGGATTTTGATTTCATAAATTAAAAATGCCAACTCATTAAATTCAAATGGACTTTTCATTTGATTTTTCCTCCAAAATTTGGACTCCTTGGAAATTAAATTAACTCTTTAATTTAATTAGTTGAATTAATTTAACTTAACTCCTTAAGTCAATTAAATAAACTTAGCTCCTTAAATTGACTTTGACTAATTAAATTATTTCATGGAATCAATTAAATTATCTCATTAATTTAATTGATCTAATTTAAGTCTTTAAATTATTTTGATTAATTCAATACATAAATTAATCAAGCCAAAGTGAGCAAATGATAATTAGCCAACTAGCTTTTTCTCCTAAAGCAAAACCACCCACTTGGCAATTCTCTAACTCTTTAGAAAATCCCTTCTATCGAATAAGAGTTTTCTTAGATTTTTGTGTGTGACCCATTAGGTTCATCAATTCACTAACTCTTTGTGATATTTTGAATATTGAAAAATTCAAATTAGTTTAAACTCTTTTAAACTAATAACTCTATCAATTAATCTTTATTAATTGAAAAGTACCCAATTTCCATGTCGATGCCTAGCACAAGCCTATAGAGCCCAATGAATTGGAAGAATGAATTATTTCAAAGTGAACCAGTACTGCTCACAATTGCTACGCAAATACAGTCCTTCCATTTTCTATCTCTCGAATGAGGCTTAGGGTAAGATATTTACTATCTCTCTAATAGCCTCAATAACTATGTATCTATTCTTGATGTTTAATTCTTCATTATGACCTTAAGTTTGGAACATTCCTTTTTCAAATTGTCGCATTACCTTGTGCAAGGATTTTTAGAATCAGTCATCTTCAAATACATAGAAAATCAACATGTTCCTCACCGACAAATGAAAACGGATCCCATATTAGAGCTCACCAACCTCCATACTTAGATAGCTTGTGTGAAACCTTAGCCCTATGTGACTCGCTACATGGTTGAAGCAAAATCAAAGCACAAGAACCCAAAATCAAAGGACTAGTTATATGCAATATCATAAGCTAGAGAACTTGCCACTGTCGACGTTTCACTATAGCTATCTAGTGAATTATCTAAACAGGCCTTTAGTGAACTTGTTCTCTAATAAGCACCCACTAACATGCATTCATGTCTAACGTAGGTTTCCCATGAAATAAGGCAATATCCAACTCCTTAGTATATGTATCATCAATGCAAGTCTATCCGAATCTTAGATGCCCTATCTCTTAAGATTCTATGACTTAGAATATTTAAAATCATGACTGTAGAAACTTATTTCATGATCATCATCATATGTGTGATCAAGTCCCATAGTATAGTATGATTTAAGGGCTTCAACCAAATACATGTGAAGAATTCATAAACACCTAAGATGACGATGACCATTTTATTGAATATCATTCAATCAAGATTGTTGCATAAAATAGTTATACATGCTAATCTAATTGGCTTGTAGGGCTCTATTCCAACAATCTCACACTTGTCCTAAAGCCAATTCTCCATAGTCCTTAAGCCCATCTTCTCAAGATGTCTTTCAAAGACCTTTTGTGTTAGGGGTTTAGTCAGTAGATTTGTTATATTCTCTTTCGATGCAACTCTCTCCTTTCAAATTCCATCTCTATCAATAATCTCTCGGATCAAGTGATAACACCTCAAAAATGTGCTTTGATCGTTGATAAAAACTTGGCTCCTTTGCTTGTGCAATAGCTCCATTGTTGTCACAAAAGACAACTATTAGTTCTTGCACATTAGATATTATATCTAACTCTTGGATGAAGCTTTTCATATAAACATCTTCCTTTGCAGTGTCCGATGCTGCAATATATTCTACCTTAGTAGTAGAATTGGCCATAGTATCTTGTTTAAAACTTTTCCAACTCACCGTGCTACCATTGAGGCAAAATATAAATCCAGAAGTAGATTTTAGTTCATGTTTATCAGATTGAAAACTAGAACCCAAAAACCTTTCAAGCTTCAAATCTTAATTTCCGTATGCTAGAAAAAAGTCCTTAATTCTTCTCAATTACTTAAGGATTGTTTTCACAACTTTCCAATAACTCTCATTAGGATTATATTACTAGCAACTCATAACACTTAGAGCATGAGCTACATCTAATCTAGTATATTGAATGGCATATATTAGATTTCTAATAGAGGATGTATAAGGTATATGGGATATTATTTCTCTCTCCTCTTCAGTCATAGAAGCCATAGATGTGGAGAGACAAATGTCATGTCCCATCAAGAGGTATTCTATCATGGATTCCTCCATACTAAACCTCTTTAGTATCTTATCAATGTACGTTGATTAGGAGAGCCCTAACATCCTCTTTGATCTATCTTTATAATTCTATATTCCTAATACAAATTATGCTTCTTCTAAATCCTTCATAGAGAATTGTGAAGATAACCGTAGTTTAGTACACTCTAATATCTCTTTCTCATTCTGCATGAGAAGAATGTCATCAAAATAAAACACAATAAACTATATCGAACTCCCACTAACCTTTTTTATACACACGTGGTTCATACACATTTTTAATAAAGCTAAACAATTTGAATATCTTATCAAAACATACTCCAACTTTGGGATGCTTGCTTTAGTCCATAAATGGACATTTGGAGTTTGCAAATCTTTTGCTCACTTCCTTGAATATAAAACCTTGTAAATGCTCCATATAGATTTCCTCATCAATGCTTCCAATGAAAATTATAATTTTTACATCCATTTGCCAAATGTCATAGTCATGATAAGTGGCTATGGCAAGCATGATCTTTATGGACTTAGGTATAGCGATTAGTGAAAAGGTTTTCTCAAAATCAACACTAGGTTTTTGAGCATAACCTTTTGCCACCAATATAGCCTTAAAGGTCGTTACTTCCCCATTAACTCCTAACTTACACTTATAGATCCACTTGCAACCAATGGGTACTACACCTTCCAGTGGATCTACCAAAGTCTTTGTTTAGATGGAATACATGAAGTCTATTTTGAATTTCATTACCTTAAGCTAATGACACAAATATATATCTATTATTGCTTCCACATAAGTCTTTGGATCATTATCTTTTTACCCAATTTTATTATGGAATTCAAACCTTTCAGGTTGCTTTTTGATTTGGTCTAAACTTTGAGGAAGTTGTGTGCTAAGCTTGTTATGCTCTCTTATTTCTATCGCTTGTGGGATAGTATGATCATCTTGAATTTCATCATATTCAACAATAATACCTTTTCTATCTACTAGAAATTCTATTTTAAAAAGGTAGCATTTATCGAAATAAATACCTTTTGTTCCAAGGAATCATAAAAATAATAACCTAAAAACTTTTTTGGGTATCCCAGAAAATTGCACAAATTGGATCTTGCATCTAATTTATCTCCTACTACTCTCTTGACATAAGCTAGAGATCCCCAACCTTTTAAATAAAAGTAAGAGGGTGCTTTACCAAACCACATATCATATGGTGTCTTGCTCACCAACTTTGAGAGTACTATATTTAGTAGTCCCACTGTCATCTCAAGGATATATCCCAAAAGAAAATAGGGAATCAGTGAAGCTCATCATAGGGCGTATCATGTTTGACAAAATACAATTTCTCCTTTCAACAACTCCATTATGTTGGGGTGTGCCGAATGAAGTCCTATTGTGAGAGAATCACATTCCCTCTTAGATAACTTAAGAATTTGGTACTTAAGTATTTATCTCCTTGATTCAATCAAAGAATTTTAATACTAAGACCTAATTACTTTTCTACTTCATTCCTATACTTTTTGAACCTTTCACAAACTTCAGACTTGTACTTCATAAGATACACATATCTGAACTAAGTGAAATCATCGATGAAGGTAATGAAGTAAGAATAGCCTTCTCTTGTGCTAACTTTTACTAGTCCACGCACGTCAGTAGGGTTCAAATCAAATAAACTTATAGAACACTCCATTTGTCCTACAAAAAGAGGAGCCTTGGTTATTTTTTTCTTTAAACAAGATTCACAAGTAGGTAAATCCTATAATACACTAACATTTAGTAATTTGAGGGCCACTAACTTGCTCATCTTATTTTTGAAAATATGTCCAAGTCTTGCATGCCAAAGGTTTGCATTTTCTTGGTTATCTAAATTTCTTTATTGCTTTCAATTTCCCATTTGAGATAGAAAAATTAAATCCTTCATGATCCAAAATGGAAATTAAAATAATATTCTTCACAAAAGAAGATACATAATAGCAAGGATCTAATACAATAAAGGACTTCCCTAAGTCTAACTTGACAACGCCTTCAACCTTGGTCACAACCTTTGCACCATTGCCAAGGTGTAGGATTATCTCCTCATCAATTAGAATCTTTCTTTTTTCCACCCCCTCTAACTAATTACAAAGGTGAAAACTAAATACGGTGTTAAATACCCATGAGGAAGAATTAATAGTTAAGTGCACATCAATAAAGTATATACCCTTTCCAAGGGTTGCAAGATACTCTTTGCAATTCCACTTCTAATGGCCCATTCACCACAATAGAAACAAGTGGCATCCTTCTTATCCTCTTTTTTCTTTTTAACCTCACTGGATGGTTTTAATACCTCTTTTCCCTTCAAAGAAGAACTCTTCTTATTCTTATCTCCCTTTTTCTTTTCCCTAATGCCTTTAGACTTGGAAGAAGAAGTAAGCATTAAAGGTTTGTCCTTTTTCATTGTCACCTTCGTGGTTACCAACATGTTAATCGATTCACTAATCATGACTTCATACTTTGACATGTTAAAGTTCATCGTGAATTGGTTAAACAAGCTAGGCAAAGATTGAAGGATTAAATCCACATAGAGATCATTGTCCATTATTATTTTTAAAGTTGCAAGCTTCTTAATAAGCCCAATCATTTTAAACCCATGATCATGGACACTAGACCCTTCAATCATCTTAGCCCTAAAGAGAACCTTCGTGAGCATGTATCTCTCATGCCTTGTTTGTATACCATACAACTCTTGTAAGTGCATGTATATCTCTATGAAACTTTTCATGTGCTCCTGAGATTGTTAGAGTTCATTGGACATGGAAGCCATCATGAGGCAACAAGTTTGGAGGTCATCTTCTACCCATTTTGTGAACATTTCACACATCTCTTGATCGGCATCCTTGCCTATGGTACCCTGTAGACTTTGATTAAGAACATATGTTCATTTTTTGGAGTCAAAAATGATTTTGAGGTTACAAAGACAATCGCTATAGTTCATTCCAGTTAGTTTATTAGTTTCCAATATGATGCTTAGTTCACTTTTAACTATGTTTGAAAATTTCACAAATCTACATAGGTAGAAAAAAAAAATATAAGCATTTGATTGAATTTGATATTGCAAACATGCTAATGGACTTTCAAGTATGTTTTTTTCCAACTATTTTATCAAATTGCTTACTCTATTAGAAATTTAGAAAATTACATTTTCTAGTGAGAATCAAGGTCCAAAGGCATCATTTGTGGACCCACAACTCATGAGACATCCAATTATAATCCTATGATAGACAACTATTGCTAATTATATTTCCAGACAACTCTTAATATGTTTTGCCTCATTTTTTGTAAAGGCCCATGACTCGTGCAACGTCTATACCACTAAGTGTTAATTTAGACCTAATAATCAATTTTTAATTATAAACTCAACCATGATCATTCCACAACTTGTGAGATAATATCATGGAGAATTTTAAATCAAAGTACATCTTATGCCTAGGTAGTAGTCATAGCTCCTAGGTAGTTCTCACATATACCATCGTGAATTTCACTCAACACTTCTTTTTCTTGTGTTGGCTTTAAATAATGGAGTGGTGGTCCAAGAAAAGACCTTTTGAAGAACTCACCTTTCTCATCGAGTGTGTATCTTCTAGATAAAACTCGATCATATCTCCCTTATTTGATAGAAGTGTACCATGTTAGAGATATTCTATTATGCCATCCTACCAAGTCAAGGTCAACTCCTCGACTGACCAGATAGTTGCCTCATTGATCTTGGCTTTCAATATGGTAGGGTTTTTCTTGACCAATAAAGTTATTATTCTTCGACAGGTGCCCTGATTTGAGCTAGCAATCATAAAAGGTATGTTGGCTTTATTGTTCCCCAACTTATGAATTTAGCTAAGGGAGAAGGATTAGAATCTTCGCTATAGTGCTCAAACTACAGCTAAATACTTGGTTGTCGATGCTTTCTTTACTTCATAAGTACTATGAAATTGGCTAGCAACTAGTTGAAAGTTGGTCAAAGCTGCTAGTCGTTGGATTCCTTAGTGGATAGCCATTTTTATTCCAGTGATAAGGCTTCATATTTGGCCTCATTGTTGGTGACTGGGAACTTTAGTTTTGTGGAAAACTTGATCTCTATACCGTTAAGCCCGCATAGTAGGATTTTAGCTCTCTCCCTAATGTTGTTAAACTGCCATCAACATATAATATCTAGGAGTAAAATGTTTCCTACTTCTCGTTGGTCAAGCCAACTTTCCTACCAAGAAGTCAGCCAATACTTGCATATTAGTGGCTGTTCTAGGTCCATAGCTGATATCAAACTTGCTAAGTTTGACTGCCCATTAATAAGTTAGCCTAACACATCTGGCTTGGACAACATATTCTTAAGTGGTTAGTTTGTGAGGATAATGATGTTGTGCAACTAATAGTACAGCCTTAGCTATTGAGCTGCAATGACCACAATGAGTATGAACTTCTCAATATTTATGTAGTAATGTTTAGCTCCTTACAAAATTTTACTTGATAGGTGATAGGATGTGTCTCCTCGATTGATGTGAGTATCAATCTAATTGTATGAGGAGACACTGCCAAAGTAGAGAGACAATATTTCTCTAAGGATTAATTTTCTAATAATGCGGGTTTTGAAAAATATTTTTTGAGGTCCTCTAGGGCCTAATTGCACTCTTTGATCCATTAGAAGTGCTAGTCTCCTCAAAGTATTTTGAAAAAATGGAGGATCTTGTCTGTCATTCTCGAGATAATCCTACTTAGGACTACCACCCAGCTTAATAATCTCTATACTTCCTTCACTGATCTCAATGGTGTGATATGTTGTATAACCCATATTTTTACGAGTTTGTTTCAATCTCCCTTTAACTAACCATGTATCCTAGAAATTGTTCTCTTTGAACCCTAAATAATGTACATTTGTCAAGATTAAGCATTAGGTCATACTTTCCTAGGTCAAGAAGTTATGCACCAAGTCTTCTAGGTGACTATCCTCTTAGATACCTTTAACTATCATGTCATTAATATAAACTTCCATCAATCGCCTAATCTCACTCTCAAACATTATATTCATGAGCGATTGATACGTTGCCCCGATATTTTTCAAACTGAACGGCATTACTACGAAGTAATAAAATCTTATGGAAACCACAAATGCAGTTTTATCTTGGTCCTCAAGCAACATAAAGATTTAGAAATACCCCTAAAAAGCATCCATCATGCTAAGTAAGATGTATCCCATAATTTAGTCAACAAGAAGGTCAATAAGGGAAAGTAGGTAAAGATCTTTGGGATAGGCTTTGTTGATATTGATGAAATCATTACACATTCTCTATCTACCATCACTTTTAGATACTAGTACAAAATTGCACAACTACTTGCGAAAGTGGATCTTAACCACATAACCCACCGTAGAAGCATCTCAACCTCTTCATTATGATTTTGTTCCTTTCTTCTTTGAACACTCTTATTCTTTGTTTGATTAGTTTTACAGTCAAGTTAATGTTTAGTCAGTGAACAATCACATTAAGGTCAATACCCTACAGATTGAATGCCGACTAAACAAAGGCCTCTATATTTTTGCAGATAAAATTAATAAGCATGAACTTTGTGGTTAGCTTTAGCTAGCTCTTAATCTTAGTGTACTTTTCTTTGGTTGCTCGTTTGAGCTCATTTTTCTCATACTCTTCCATAGGTTCAACTCAAGTTCCTCATTCCTTGCACTTTTGCATACCCTCTTCAAGGTTGGGGATTAATAGATCGATTTTAGGGTTCAGTTTTCATAACAGTACCTTTGGCATTTTGGTGTAGACCAAGATGGTGTAACATCACCAAGCTTCACTTGCATTGCATAGCATTTCTCCCATTTCAGCTGATGTTAGAAACTTGATCTTCAAGTGGTAAGTAAAAACTATAGCTCAAAAGTCATTAAGTGCTAGCTAGGCGAAAAGGTATTGTAGGAGACTTTTAGGTACTATTTTGAGAGAGGTCATGAGCTCAATCGATCTAATATATACAAATTTTATCCCTAAAAATCTAACAAAGGGCATATTTATTGGGGATAACATAAGCTTTCCTAGATCCATTAGCCGAATTTCCATTGTCCATGACCACCTTTCTGACGATGTAGTTGGTAATCTCGGCCTTGATCACTATAGGGAAATCAAGTTTATTTTCTACATCAATCATCGACATATGGTTCAAGTCTTTCTCTCTGAAGATGATCACCTCCAAGCTGGTCGACTTATGGAAAACTCATTCGGCTTTTTGGAAATTCTCAAAAATGCGCTTAATCTTCTTTCTTGAGGCTTCAAGCCTCTCCCTACTGGTCCACTAGCAATATTTTTGATCACTTCTTGAATGAGTAGGACCTCCTTGATAGGCTACAGCCTATGGTCAATTTGTTAGGGTTAGCTTCTAGACCTATCCCTTTTTGAGAGATCGATCAATGTCAACCATTCACTTAGCAACATACTTTTTCAAGTATCCCAAGCAGATCAACCACTCGATCTTATAGTGTAATTAGAAATAGTCATTTGTGTCATGTCCCTTTGATTCATGGAAGTAACATTATTCATTAGAATCTTTTATCCTAGGTCTCTCGAGCAATTTTCTAGGCTTTTTGAGGAGATCTTCTTGGCAAATGGAAACTAGGATCTCTTTTCTTGATATGTTAAGAAACTTTTAATGGGTCAAGAAATAGATAGGGGATTGGCATTCATCTCAATTAATCTTATCTTTTTTCTATTATTTCTTGTCTTTTTTATTTTTTGTTCGAGCTCAACTGCCCATACTTGAGGTAATTTATGTCCTCCTGCACCATGGAAGATCCATTAGGTTGAGTAGAGGCTCCATTATATAAGGTCTCTCTCTAGCTAAAGTCTTGGCACATTCCTTAAAGCGCAAGCCTAAGAACAGGACATTGATGAAAAAATTGATCCTAAGATTTTCAATCTTTAAGACTTTATTGTTGAACTTAGTGAAGAAGCCCCTCAGAGTCTCTCACGTATTCTGGTTGACTAAGTGGAAGTGTGTATATGGAAGCTTACTCTCACATTTACTAGTGAACTGATGCAAAAACCTATTGCATAAGAGGTCACATAAGTTGATCGAGTGGGGCTCAAGCTTTACAAACCAGTTTGGTGCCACTTCTTGGAACATGGTTACCAACAGCATGGCATGTACATATTTATTATGTCTGTGTAGTTGCTTAATGTGTTTGAACTGGAGAAAGTGCTCATTAGGGTCAGTAGTCCCATCGTATCTTAGCAACTCAGTGGAAACCTTCATATCAATTACCACTCTCTCATCTATGATCGTTTGGATAAAAGAAGATTCTCTATCTCATTAATGAGGTTGCATGGTCTTCAATCCACACTGAGTATGGTCAGGGTGGTATTGAGAAAGGTCCTCTATTCAATAATTGAGCTATTGAACCTGATAAGACACCTCCTCCCACTCTTCCACTCGAGTCTCCCTAAGCATAGAAGGTTTGTGCATAGGTGGTCGAGTCTATCATTAAGAGGTCTTTGAGGTTAGGTGTCAGCCACTAAATCAGCTCCTTCTTCAATTGGTTGACGATGAAGCTCATAGGAATCTGCTTCTCAAGGCAGCTGCCAAGCTAGCATTTCTTAAAGGGCCAAGTTCAAAAGCTAAGGCTCTAGGTCATGTATAGCACTCATCTTTGGGGTCAGTGACTATTCTACATAATTGGAGACTCGTTCGACCTAACATCCAAGGAGTTCATTTAGTTGTTCTAAAGAGATAGCGAGGACTTATTGCAGATGGGTGCTCAAACTTAAGAAGTCTTGGGGTCGTATTAGTGGTAGGGTTGGGAGAAAACTTGTTCTGGAATCAAGTTTGGAGTTCTCCTTCCTACTTGCCTTTCCAACTAAAGTCTTTAGGTATTAACCATTCTTGTGTTGGTAGGTTTAGGTTTTCCACAGACGATGCCAACTGATGATATAAACCTTTATGAGATCAAGAAACTATGCAAATCCAGGTTGAATGTCCCTACAAAGAATGGGTCAATTTGAAACACTTAGCAAATGTTAGGCTCATGAAAAGTGCCCCCAACGAAGGCCCTCTAAAGCTTAAGTTAGTATCGAGTTGATGAGAGGAAAAAGATTAGAGATATGAGGTAAAAATGCATAGATTGCGTACCTAAGTCTAAGTTTTCATCTGAAGCTTTATAGTTGTCGAGTTAGAGGTTGATTTTACTCTTTTACCCCTCTTTCTAAGGCAATTCCCCTTCACATCTAAAGGATAGATGTGGTCTTCTAACATGCCCGATCAAGGTGACACATCTCTAGTGAATTATACTCAGAGATAGTAGGGGTGATGCTACGCATGGCTCAACATTTACTCTAGAAGACGCTACTTGGGGGACAACATTGAATATAGCGAATCTTAAATTACGTCAGCCCTACAATAATCTCAATAGTTGACCTCTGACCATCAAACTCACCTTTGTTATTTCAATCTTCTGAGGTTGGTAGTTGGCATTTCCAAGCCAATAGACTCCCACGGTGGGCATGTGGTACCTCATTGATTATTCAACCTTGCTGGGCTCGTGAAGTCGAATTTAATGCCATTTTCTATGGTACAACACTTATAATATATTTTTGGATAGGAAATTAAAATCTCTCTTTTGAAAATAGGTTGCTTAATACTACAAGAAATTGATCGTAACGACAATTTAGTAAATTAATTAATATAGAGTGAAGCCTAAAATTAATTAACTAAGTAATAGGCTGGAGAGCCCATGGGACAAATTAAGCTCATAAAGAGGGCCAAAAACCCTAATAAGTTTAAGCCCATCAATGCAAAAACTATAAATACTGAATCTAAGAGAAAACTTGAGCACTAGAATTTATTCACAAAAATACACAAATTTAGAGAATTGTTTAAAAGAAAAAAAAAATTGTGTGCTTCAAAAGAAAACGGGTCAACTTTTTTTTTCCAACAAAAAGGACCTCACTCCATTTTCGTGCAGTATCATACAACCAATGCAATGAGTTCCTTAGTTCTATAGCTAATAGCACTTGCTTCTCAGGTAGCTTCAAGCTATTGTATAGTCAAACTTTTGAATAAATTCCTAATACCTTCTTCTGACCTAATTATTATCATTTAACTCTCTTTCTCCCTCCTTTATGTTCAACTTAGCATTACAATCTTTTTCATTGTGTATATGTTTCTATGGTTTTCTCATTAAATCATTATAGCTATCTATCAATATTCTGATCAAAGTTCTAAAGAAAGATCTAAGACAAAGCTTATGTGTAAAAGCTAATACCTCTAGCATAGCTGATGGAGCTTCCAAAACAGCGATAGTGAACTGCTTAACGAATTCTGTTAATGTCTTTATTTCCCCTTATCCAATGGTAAGTAAGCTCTATATGTTCCTCTTATACTGCTAGTAAATTAATGGAGAAACTTTCTATAAAAGTCCTAGAAAGTACATAAGGAATTTGGGGATAGTTGATGGAACCAAGATTGGGCCAATTTTGCCAAGGTAGTGAAGAATCCAATGCATGTCACCGTAATTGTAAATTATTATAACAGTGCTGAATTCTTAAATTTTCACAAATGATCTTAGAGCTTAAACCCCCTGGATACTTGGCATAGAAACCTACTTGTAATTATCAAGTAATGAGTCCAACAGCATAGAGTCTCCAAAAGGAGATGACCTCCTAACCTCTCTAGGTTTCATGTTAGCTTCCTACTCATCTCAATTATTTCTTTCCTCATGTACTACATCTTAGTTGTAATGTTCGCTTGAGATTTCACTTGTGCCTATTCTATTTGGGATGTATTAAGAGAAAACTCTTAATATAGCATCCACATCTAAGCTTATGTTGCCCCTTCTGTTTAGGCTTCCAGAAAAGGTTGTAAGATAAGGCTTACCCTGGCTATCATATGTGTGGGGCTAGGACTAATGCAACTATCACCTTATAAGCTATGGAAATAGGCATAGGTATCATTAGTTGACCAGCTATGATGGTTCATTGAACTACTAATCTCGAAATTGGGGTTGTAGATAGCCTACAATATGAAGTCCTCCCAACAACACTGGAGTAAGTACAATAGCATCTCTTTTCTGTGCTACTGGGACTAATATTGAGGAGTAAGGCTACAACAGCCATAAGTAAGGGACCACCATTAACATAGGTGTTGGGAAAGTCTACATTAGTAAGCGAATGACTACGCTTGGTGCAAATTCAAGTAAATAAGGTGTCAAAGTATAGCAATATCAAAGCTTGTCTAGTTGTTTATGCCATTAAGATAGTATTAATCGTGGTAAATATGAGCCTTATTAATTCTCTTTATCATATGCCCCGTCACTGAGAAAGATGCAAGAGCCTTACTTCTTTTATAGGCATGGTGGATGATGATATAGCTTGTAAGGTAGACACTTCTACATACATAGCAAGGGTTATTGTTATCTGAGAAGTGACCTATGCTAATCTTTGTTCTTCATTTGAATTCCCACACTCATCCTCACATCCTAACTCAAACTTTTCAGTCTTTTCCATAGACAACGCTAAAGATGTAGCCAAGCAATTGAAATAGCATGACAATAATGAAAGCTCAAGAACATATTAAAAGTAATTTGAATTTGTATTGAAAATTGTTCATCACCCTTTACAAAGATAATACATGGTTATTTATATCCTCAAGTCCTTTAGTCTTTAGGTTGTTTTATTTTCCACATTTTCACAACTGCTTCGTCCAATCTAGTAGAGACTTATCCTCATATTCTTTTAATCGTGAAACTATCATGAGTGTGCTTATTAGATGCCTAAATTCACAGAGCAGTTATTTCTTAGCTTGGCATTTACAAGAGTCTCAATCCTTGCTAATAGGTATGATATTTTCCAGGTAGGTCTTTGTAGCTTCTTTGCTATTTTAGAATCTACTCAGCATATGAGAAAGGCCTAACTGTTAAGTTTAATGCTTTCACGTTAGCCTGTGTATGACTATAAAGCACCTCACAATTATTTCAACTCAACCATTAAGACTACAACTCTATCCTCTGGCTAACTTTACCAAGGTCTCAATTTGGTGGACTCTCAACAAAGTGTTAAGGCTTGGTGATTGAACCCTTTTTGGGTTATAGACTTGCCAAAAGTTTCTTAAGGCATTAGGCTTGGACTCTTGGACTCACAATCTGATGCTACACAAAAATAAAGTGGAGTTCTTTTTGGTAGACAGCAGAATATTAGTTCTTTTCCTCTAGAATATGCACAAAAAATATCTTCGTTTCTCAAAAATTCTTGAAGGTTTGCAATTCTTTGGTAAATAATTTCTCTTTCTTTCTAGTTCTTTCAAGGAATTAGTATTTATAGGTTCTATCTTAATGGGCTTAAGCACATTAGGATTTTATTGCTCTTCATCATGGGCTTAAATTGTTGCTAGCTTCCTGGCCTTTTACTTAATTAGTTAATATAATTTATTGGGTCACCATTAATTAATTTATCAAATTTCCTTATATTCAATTTTTTCCATATCATTAAATTTTGTATTTTTGATGGGGAGATTTTAATTTCATTCCAAAAATATATTATAAGTCTAATTAGTTAAAATAAAGTTCATTGAATGATTGTTTTTAATTTGATTATCTCAAAGTTCGCATTTGTGATTCCTTAACTTTTATCCAAGTTGAGGCTTTTTAGATCTACTTGTATGGGAGGCTACATGTAGGTTGCTTTACATTCGTGTAAACACTTAGATGAAGCTTTTTATTTGTCCAAAAACTTAGGAAAATTTTGCTTTGCATTCATCTAGGGAACTAGGCAAATTTCAAGCGCGTAATTGTGAGGAGTGGGATGTCAAAAAGTGGGATCCAATTTAAATTAGGATCTAAGTTGAATCAAATTTCATCAAAGAGAGGCAAAGATGGTCATAGCTGGGCACCCACATTCATGTCCTTTTGTTAGTACATCTTACTTTATGGGAGTATAAGTATATAGTACAACTGTTATGATGGTTTTGATATATGTAAATTCATCCATGAACAAGTGAGAGATCAAGTGATGGAATGGATTGATTTTTAAAAGTACATGTAATTGTTTGCTAACAAAGGGTATGTCTTACATTAAAATTATTTGTGGAATGAAGTTGAAACAAATTTACTTAAGATATCGATAATGCAAGTGGGTGCCTAGCAAATGTAATTGCTTGCTAACAATGGGATGTTTTACATAAAATTATTTAAGGAATGAAATAGAAACAAATTACTTAAGTTATTGATAATGCATATGGGCACCTAGCAAAGTACATGTAATTGCTTGCTAACAACGGGAATGTCTTACATTAAAATTATTTACGGGATGAAGTAGAAAAAAATCACATATGATATTGATAATGTAAGTGGCCACACAAGCAAGCCCAAGTGAGGCCCCTATCGGTGCTTAAGCAGGGTGCCCAGCGTCTCCTCCGAGGTTGGGCTATTCAATCCTTTTTTGGGTTTTAAGGATATGTTAACTATCTTTAGGTACAAGTTTCTTTGGCAAATGCAACCATTCTTTTTCTTAGTGAACTAAGTAGTTTAAGTGCCAGACAATGGTAAAACTAATTCAATTTTGAGGAGGACTAAGAAAAATTTAGTGGAAGTAAAATTTACGTCTTAGAGGATATTAAGGATGCTTATCCAGGGGTTCGCACTTTGCAAAAAACTTAGATAATTTCATTCAAATGTTTCATGCTTGGATGGATTTTATAGAATTTCAAGTCTATGCAGGTACTTTCGAAGTTTGTATGGAGTAAGTTTCCTCCAATGGACTTAGAGTCACGTTGACTCCATTTCATGTAAGGAATGGTTTTAAGGCCTTGAGGTGACTAAATATAGGTCGGATGTTAGTGTGTGGACCTACGTACTCCATTAAGGTTGAAATATCTCACTTTGCATTTTAGTTGCACTTAATGTTCACATGGTTTTAGTCTCAACAATCCTTCAGGGTTGCTGGTAGAATTATATGTTTTCCACAATACTTAGGAATATTTTGAAGCTTGTGAGGCTTGTCTCGCAACCAAGATGAATTCACAAGGTAACTTGTTATCTTTCAGAATGGGTACTCAAAAATACACAGCAAGCATCCATGGTAAAGTTGAGCTCGTTTATGTTCAATGAGGCTTACTGAGTTCAAAACTCTTTATATGGTGTTGCTAGTTCTGTCATTTGCATTTCCTGTGAAGGACTAAAAACTTCAATGGATATAAGGTCATTCCTTTTGGCAAGCCAAAGTTTACCATTAAGTCAAAATCTAGCTTTAGCGAAGCAAATGTTTTGCGTGCATAGGAGTTGCAAGGATGGTGTCTAGCCATCCTGAACATCGAGTGCTCTTCTTGGGTGCCTTTCTTAGTGTCCACGAGCACCCTTCTTCCTCAACACCCATATCGGACACCCTTCTTATAGGGCATCCTTCTTCTTGAATGCCATGTAAGATGCCCTTGCTATGCACTTGGACTAGGCACCTCTCTTTCCCATGCTCCTACACAAGGTGCCCATCTCAAGCGCATGTTGGGCATTTTTCTTCTAAGGCACTTGTGTGGGGCACCATTACTAGGCGCCTATATAAAGCACTCATCTTGAGAACTTGGCGTTCAATAGATAATTTATAGGAATTTTTATCAGATTCACATGTGTAATTGGTCAATTATTCAAGTTTTGAGATTTTGATACGTTATTAACGCAAGTTCAACATACAACAAGGTCCCATGTGGGAGATATAAAGCCTCTTTTTCCATAGGTATAGCTTCTTTGGGTTACTAGCTTCTTTAGGTTACTAGTTCAAGTTTTCTCCAACAACAAGGTGTGCAAGCACCTCAAAGTTCAAATTTTCTCTGAGTAGCACGGTGCACAAGCACCTCAAAGATCGAGTTTGCTTTGAAGAGTAGAATGCACAAGCACCTCAAAGATCAAGTTTGCTCTGAAGAACGGGGTAAGCAAGTACCTCAAATATCAAGTTTGCTCCAAAAAGCGGTGCGCAAGCACCTCAAATATTTAAGTAATAATCAAAGACAACGGTGTAAAAGAAATGAATTCATCAAACTAATTCGTCAACAAAATCTATAAGATAAAATCAAAAGAAATCACTAGCTTGAAATAGAAGAAAAATAAGTTCTAACATACTTAAGAAATATTTATTGAAGGCATTAAGGAAATAAAAAAGGACATCAGTAACGGTGGCATTATCAAAAAATTAAGTATCTACTATGAAATCAATTTTGCAACTATAGCTATGAAATATAAATATAAATTTTTGTAACGAATATGATTTTTTTTAATTGTAATCAACAAAAATTATTAGTTATTAATTTGTAGCCCTATACGTCTGAATCACAATAAGATTGGTTGTGCATTATCCACACAAAAAATTTAATAGATATAAGAAAAATAAAAATTATTAGCTATGAATTAATGATAGTGAGGATTAGCTATAACAACATCTACATTGAACTTAGCCACAATAATTTCATAGTTAAAGCTATGAATTTCCAACAACAACAACGAATTAACCATAGTTAATGCCCCAATTTTTGTAATGTGCATCCAAGTATTCTCAGGGAATTTCTCGAGATGATCGCTAGTTAATATCAAGTCCTCAAAGTATGCCTTCATTATAATCTTTCTTCTGCTGTCATGCAACTCCTTTGTTTAGTCAACCCTGAAGGCTGGACTTTTGATGTTCTTATGATGATGGGCATCGAGGGATGCAATTCAAAGACTCTTACTATGGATCAATGGCATGGGCTTGTATTTATCTCATTGTCTATGCCAGTACCTTCCTAGCATTAACAAAGTCTCTGCCAACTAGCTCTCTTAAGATCACCAAGATGGTGAGATGACTCCAATCACATGAAGGTTATCAGCATCTCATTGTTGTCACCAATCATTGGGCTTCTGGCATTTATCTAGCCATCATTGAGGGCCTTCACTTTCTCTTATTGTTGGACCTTTCTTATTACTTGACCTCTACACCGCATATTATTTTATCTATCCTGTTTAGACTAATCTCTCAATCTCATCTTTCAAGTATCTGCACCATTTGGTACTGTGTCCAATGTTGAAGTGGAATTGAACTACATCTATCTAATTTTTACTTTTTTTGATCCTTTGTATCTTTTAAGGAAAGCATGTAAGAGGCCAAGTCACAGTTCTACAGTTAGAATCTCTTCTTTCAAGGAAAAAAATAATGTGTATTTGGTGAATACCTGGAGGGTATGGCATTTGTAATCTCCTAGCTTTATGTTATTTATATTCTCCTCATCACATTTTTGGTATTTATTAGGCCCTTGAGCAATCATGGCTTCCTAAATACTAATATACTTTTTAGTGCGCATCAAGAGCTTTTCTAAAGTAGCAAAAGGCTTTCCAACAATTAACTCCCAAAATTTGAAGTACTTTAGATTCTATTAGATGATGTTAAATAGCAACTTTTAGCTGATGTGAGGGATCTCATACGCCTCTTAGACCAAGCACTTAAGGTAAGTCCTCAAGGACTCTCTATTCTTTTTTCTTGTATGTGAACAAATAGGCCATTATTTTAGAATATCTACAATTGATAGAGAAAATTTGGAGAAAGCATTATGCCAACAGCTCTCATCCAATGATAGATCCAACTGGCATTTGGTTGAACTACATTAAGGCATACTCCGTGAGCATGGTACGAAATAGCTTGCAGCATACAACTGTACTCAAATTGTAGAGCTCCATCTTTGCCAGGAAATTATCCAAAAGCTCCTCTAAGGTCCAAAATGCCATTGAACTCTTATAAATAGGTTATCTTCATTCTAGAAAAAAGTGTTTTAGCTAAAATGGCAGGTGAAATGGGGTTGCAGAGAAGGAGAGCAGCACCAAGGGCAAGTATAGGTTCCCAATTTCTTATGTAAACTGTAGCACCAATAATTAAGCCTAGAATCCAATCACAATGCTCAATAATCAAGAGAAATCTCCTTGGAGAGAAGAATAAACATCCACCTACAGAGATAGATGAGGGAAAGTAACGCCTACTGAGAACCAATTCTATGGTCAATTCGCTCCAAGGAGGATGAACCCCTCAATTCTAATGACAAGACTGTTGCAGCTCCTAAGGCTAGGACTTCTCTACGTATTAGTCAACTGCTTTACAACAACTTGAGTAGTGGCCTCCTTCAACAAGGTTATCAACAGCTTTTGCGTCAACTAAGGAGGGGGATCTCCAAAAGACGGTGCCCACTATTGCATGAGCATTTTCTCCAGTGTCTGTTGCACCTTCGAGATGAGTTAATGTGTAAGATGTGGTTATGTTTCAAGTTGGTGGTTCTTTAACCTTTGAAACACATGGGTGTTAGAACCATAATCTCTAAATCTTATCTACATACTTAGTGTTTCTTTTTCATCATTTAGAATTCCCACAGACAACACCAAAATAATACTATAAGGAAATAGAGTGGGGTGATTTTCAATAAATGCATAATCTTAGATCTTTTTCTCTAGAACAAGCTTAGAGATATCTCCATTTCTTGAAAGTTCTTGAAGATTCACAATTTTTTTTAGAATGATTTCTCTTTCTCTTCTGTTCTTTTTGGGACTTAGTATTTATAGATTTTCTCTAGATGGTGTTAGAATAGTGCCCCATAGCTAATTAGATTGGTGTGTGAAATCTCTCCGTTTGTAATACAATTTTGATTGAATAATATTCTATAAAATGACCAACGTCATCTTATGTGTTTATGGTTTTTCTTCGCATGCATCTAGTTAAAGCCCTTAAATCAAACAAGACTATGGGACTTAATCATGCATATGATGTTGATCATGAAACAAATCTCTATGGTTGTGATTTAAATATTCAAAGTTATAGAATCTTAAGAGATAGGGCATCTAAAATTCGAATAAACTTGCATTAATGATGCATACTCCAAAGAGTTGGATATTACCTCATTTTATAGGCAATCTATCTAAGATATGGATGCATGTTAGTGAGTACTTGTTAGAGAACAAGTTCACTAAAGACTTACCTAGAGAATCCACAAGATAGCCAAAGTGGCATGTCGGTAGTGGGAAATTATCTAGCTTACGACAATGTATATAATTAATCATTTAACTTGAAGTTCCACGAGAATCTTGTATATAGATCCTTGTACCTTGATTTTGTCCCGTCCACATAGCAAATTTCCCAAAGCTTAGGTTACGCACAGGCTACCTTAGTATGAAGGTTGGTAAGTTCCAAAATGGGATCTATTTCACGCGTCTGTGAAGAACCAGTTGATCTGCTATGTATTCTATGATAACCAATTCCAAGAAATCCTTGCGAAAAATGATATGACAATTTGGAAAAAAAGTTTTTCAAAGTTAAGATCATAATTAGGAATCGAACATCATGTATAGATATATAGTGATTAAGGCTATTAAGGAATCAATGAACATAAATTTATTTTAATAATTTTAATAAATTTATTTAAATTTTTCATAAATTAAAATTAAAAAACTAAGATAAAATAGTAATTTTAGACATAAAATAGGTGTTTTAAAATGGTATTTATTATATAACTTCCAATGAGTAGAATTAAAAGAAATGAGCAAGGATATTTTAAGTAAATCATTCGACAGCACACCAAAAATGGGGTAGGTGCCTTATTAATAGTATAGATAACACATTCAAAAAGGTATGAGAGATTAAATTTAGAAATAGAAAATATTCAGAAAAAACATAATGTACAGGAGAGAGAAAAATGGGCAAAAACTTAAATTTTGATAACTTTTTTAAAAATATGGTTAATGTAGTTGATATATTAAAAGTATATCAAGTAGTTAATTTAATCAACACATTATGATAAGATATAAATTTATAAATTTTGCAATTATTAATACACCTGTACTTTATGTAATTTTGAAATATTTATTTCATATGAAGCCATAACTAAATTATGCGACATAGCCTTTTAAAAAATATATATTGATACTAATTAAATTCCTTTAGTTATGCAAATTTCTTTAAGAAATTATATTTATTTAACATTTATTAATACCATTAAATTTACATTATAGTGGCATTTTATTATTACTATTACTATGATATTTCAAGGTGTCACTATTCTTTAAAATAATGTTAAATTAGTGCTACTAAATAATTTGTAGCATCTTTTATAAATGACACCATAAATAAATATTAAAGATATTTATAGGAAATAATCAATGGTGTTGCTTAAATGCCTTACAAATACATTTATATTGGCATTTTCAATCAAATATCACTATTTTTATTTATCATTTATTAATCAAGCGCCAGTAAACATTGTATTGTAGTGACTTTTTTCTACAATTATTACTATATTACTCTTGTGTGTCATTAAACTATAGAATGTCACTAATTTAGTGCCAGTAAATATTTTGTGACATTTTTCCTATATCACACCATTGATAAATTGAGTGACATTTTCTAAGAAAAATTAGTGGCACTAATTAAATGCCTTGAAATTATATTTCTATTGACATTTGTAATCAAATGCCACTATTTTATATGTCATCTAGTAATTAAATGCTACTAAATATTTTATTATAGTGACATTTATTTTGACTATCACTATATTACTTTTGTGTGTCATTATGCTATAAAATGCCACTTAGTTGGTGCCACTAAACACTTTGTGACATTTTTTTCCAAATGATGTCATCACTAAATATTAGTGACATTTTTATAAGAAAAATGAGTTGCAATAGTTAAACGTATTTGAAACACATTTACCTCAACATTTTCAATCAAATGTCACTATTTTATTTGTCATTTAATAACCAAATGCCACTAAATATTAAATTATAGTGATATTCTTTTACAACTATCACTATATTATTTTTTATTTTTATTTCATTATATCACAAAATCTCACTAAGTTAGTGCCACTATATGTAAATTTTCTTGTAGTGAAATATCTTGTCCTAGCCCTCTTTTGGTAGATAGGAAATGGAAGAACCGTATTTTCATGGCAATCATAAGCAGAAAGTGTTCACCGAAGATAAATTCATCTAGTTGGTTAGGCTCCATAGGCTTGTGCTAGACATCGACTGTGGAGATTGGGTACTCTTTAATTAATAGAGATTAATTGAAAGAGTTATTAGTCCAAAGGAGTTTATTCTAACCGGAATATTTGATATTCACTAAGTCACAAAGAGTTGTGAGCCCATGTTTAATTAATTAGTGAACCTAAAGAGTCACACACAAAATCCTAGAGTACTCTAATTGAAATTGGAGAAATTATCTAAAACGTTAGATAATTTTATTGGTCAAGTTTGGAAGAGACCAAGTTGATTAATTAAGAATTGATCATAATAGCTTGATTAATTTAAGGATTTAAATTAATTAAACAATTTAAGAATTTAAATTAGACCAATTAAATTAAGGCGTCAATTTAATTGGAGTTATGTGACAATTTAATTAGTCTAATCAACTTAATGAGTTAAGTTTATTTAATTAAATTAAGGAGTTGATTTAATTCATTGGAGAATTCAATTTTGGAGAAAAAATCAAAAACGGAAGAGTCCATTTGAATATTAGGTGGCATTTTAATTTTCTAATTAAAATTGGGTTTTAATTAGTGAAAAGTAGAATCACACTTGACATACAAGTTGGCATGCAAGTGGGCAAAGTGTGAGGAGCATGTGAGGGGTGATTCTAAATGCACCCATCACACTCTATAAATGCCTCTCATCACACCTTTTGGCCAGCCACTACTTGTCTTTTCCCTCCCAAAATTTATCTCATGTGTTAAGAAAATTAACCACCTCTTCTATATTCTCTCCTACTCTTCCTCTCTTCCAAAATTCCTCCCCCCTTCTCCATCACATTCCTCCTTCATCCTCATACTACTTCTGGTATAAGCGTGATGATTTAGAGTGTGATAGTGAAACAAGGTGTGAGCCAATGATTCAATTACAAAACACTTAAAAATTGAAATCAAACTTGGTCGCACCTCCCCAAGGATCTAATTCATGCCATTAAAGTGGATTAGGGTTAGACAATTAGTTAGAAAGCAAATTCCAACCAAAGAAAAGAAGACTAGCTAGAACTCCTTCAATGCAGTCTCCCGTGGCGCAGCAGGTTCATGGCAACTTTTTCCAACCAAATCAAATCGGAATGTTCTGAAATTTGTATTGGAGATCACCAATACCTTGATGAACCTTCAGTAGAAAAATCAATAAAAGCAGAGAACTGGAAGACTCTCCAGAAATGCCTCCAAGTTACTGCCTGAACAGAGGATCTCCAAAAGGCTAGCAATCCAATTATTTTTGCCTCTAATGATAAGATCCACTCACCAATGGAAAATCCAATTCTCTCCAGTGTCAGATAGAGGGGAAAAAAGGATAGAAGATCAAGGATGAAGGCCGATTTTGGAGGTAGGAGATGAAAAATATGAAACTTCAACACATGAGGCAACACACACAAAATTAGAGGGAAAAAGCGAATCTAACAATTAGATCTAAAATTGCTTGTATTCACATGCGATGTGGCCGGCCACCCTCTATATCTATATGTAGATGGAAGAAAGGTGTGATGCCAAGGTGGCATCACACCATCCTCAAGGTTGGCGCCACTTGCTTGCCAACTTGCAAGCAAGTTGCATGTGAATTTGATGTGCATTTGAATTTCATTTGCAATCTTCATTTCACCTAATGAAATGCCAATCAAATAAATTCTAATGCACTCCAAATGAACTATTCATTTTAATTTTTCCTCCAAAAGAGATTCTTCATTTTAATTAAATTAAACGTTTTATATTTAATTTAGTAAATTAACCTTTGACTTAACCCTTTTGTCAATTAGCTTAACTGTTTAAGCTAGTTATTGTTAACTTAACTCCTTAAGTTAACTTGACCAATTAAAAGTCATGTGGCACCAATTAAATTAACTCCTTAATTTAATTGATCTAATTTAACTCCTAAAATTAATTGTGTCAATTTAACAATTAAATTCGGTGAAGATGGAATTTCTAACTTGTAGAAAGTTTCCTTCATCAAGTAGGATTTCCAATTGATTTTTGTGTGTGACCCATTAGGTTCTATCATTTATTAGACATGAGCTCACAACTCTTGTGACTTTAAGAATATTAAATATTCACGTTAGTTGAAACTCATTTAAATTAATGACTCAATTCAATCAATCTCACTAATTGAAAGGTATCCAATCTCCATGGTCGATGTCCAACCTTAAGCCTATGGAGCCCAATTATTTGGCCAAAATGAATGCTTTTGGAGAACCATTCTAGCTTTATACTCACCATGCAAATACGATCCTTCCATCTCCTATCTCTCAAAAGAGGCCTAGGATAAGATATTTATTGACTCTCTAATAGCCTCATACTATATTTCTATTCTCAATGTTCAATTCTGGTTTTTAACCTCATCTTTTGAAAACTCCTTTTTTAAATTATGATGTTACATTGTGCAAGAATTCCTTGGAATCGATCATTATAAAATACATAAAAGATGCACTCCCCCTTCAAAACAACGAGGAGTCAAATCCCATCTTAGACATCACAAACTTCCATGTCTAAGTAGCTTATACCCAAGTTCAACTTGAAAGATCCACTAAGTGTTGAAGGAAGAGTCAAAGCATGAGGACCTAAACACAAGGTCACTATAGCTCTTCAGGTCAATGGACTAATTATATGCACTAACATAAGATGGAGAACTTGCCATTATAGCTATCTAGTGGATTCTTTAGGCAGGCCTTCAGTAAACTTGTTCTCTAACAAGCACCCAATAACATGCACCCATATCTCATATGGATTGCTTATGAAATGGAACAATATCCAACCATTAGATTTATGTATCATTAGCACAAGTCTGTCTAGATCTTAGATGCCCTATCTCATAAGATCTTACGACTTAAAAATTTTAAGACCACAACTACGTAAGACTTGTTTCATGATTACCACCCAGTACATGACCAAGTCTCGTATTCTTGTGTGATCTAAGGGCTTCAATCAAATGCTAGTAAAGTAATATGAGAATAAGATGAAGATGGCTATTTATAATGAATATCATTCAATGAAGATTGTATCACAAGTGATATAGTTTACATGCCAATCTATTTGGCTATGCAGCACTATTCTAATTGATAGATGTGTGGATACCTTTGAAGGCACTACACTTTGAGTGCTAGATTGTTGATGAACAAGGAAGGCTCTTAGAAAAGTGTTCTTCCACCTCAACTTCGGTGGCTTGGAGGCTCCTTGAAGATCCATTTTTGCTGCTATAAATCCTCATCTTGGAGCACATTTGGAATATTCTTGTGGCCTCAAGCTGCTATCCTTGGTGGCCTAAGATGTGGAAAGAAGAATCAAAGTGAAAGGAGTGGCAAATCATCACTTGAGAGACATCTATTGGAACATCTCCAAATTAATTTTGTGAAAATCAATCAAAGTATTTTTTTCTTGACCTTAAATCCTTTATTACAGCATAATCTAGCTGCTTGGATGTGGTAATGCAAGTTACTTTCAAAGTTTTAATTTCCTATAGTTTTTTATCATTGCTTCACTACAATCTTCAGATGGCCCATTAAGGTTTTTTTGCCCTTCTTCATGGGCTTAAATCATCTTTGGACTCTCTAGTCCTTTTATAATTATTTAATTTTATTTATTAGGCACCATTAATTAATTTATCAAATTGCTCTTATAGTTAAATTTGTCCACATCATAGTTTTAGGCCTATACTATGTTAGGCTTGTGTTACCCAACATCAAATAATTTTTCTATGCAAAGGAGGATTTGAGCATGCTATGTTAAAATTTTCTGTTAAATAATGTCTACTATGTAATTACATTTCTACAAAAATGAAAAGTAAATGGTTTCTTCCTTCTATATTTTTGTAAATGATTTCTCTAATATATTTCTCTATTTAGATAACTTTTATGTATAAATAAAGATCTGAGTACACAATGTTAAAAATTTCTAATGAATAAAGCTTAGTGTCTATTCCAATAATGAAAATTAAATTATTTCTTGTTGAAAGAAATTGATTAAAAACTATATTATGAATATTGGGAAACTATTAGTAGAAACAAGTCTGAAACTGTGCTATAGGATTACAGTAGAAAAATTTTTGAACCCACTTCAAGGAGGTGTGATTAAAGTCCTATTACGTGTAATAGTAATAGTACCTGGAGCTACTTAACAAAACTAAAGCCCTCAAATGGATAATAATAGTATTATCCCAACATTCTAGCTCCGCCGCCCAAGCTTATGGATGAACCGTCACCCAAGTTGGGACAGAGCTTTCTTATTTGTCATTGGAACCTTCTACTATAATGTCTACTAGGACTTGTGCTTTTATCACTGGTCATGGACCATAGTCCGATCCATAGTAGCTTAACTCAACTGCACACTTGATCATTTATCTGAAGGTCTCAAAGCTAGCAAAAATCTTTTTCAATGGATGGTAAATAAGCATGATAACTGGATGTGCCTGGAAATACACCCTCAATTTCCTGGCATCTAGCACAAATACAAGAACAAATTTTTAGATGGGGGAATACCTCAACTCAAGACCTGCAGCAATCAACTGACATAGTATACAGGCTAATATTCTCTTTTTTGTTCTCAAACCAGGATAACATTTACAACTAACTCCGTTGTTGCCAGATACAATAGCAATCTTTCTCTCGTGTATGGTTTCTTAAGCAGTGGAGGTAATGTTGGATTTTCCTTAAGTTCTTAGAAAGAATAGTAGAACTCGTACTCCACTCAAAATTCTTGGTACCCATAGGAATTTTAAAATAAAAGCAATCCACATTTGTAGCCTCCAACATAAATACATTCAAAGTATTCATGCGACCTATTAGCCTCTATACTTCTTTTATGGAGCATAGAAGGGGCATTTCTAGTACTAAATTTATCTTATCTGAGTTAGCCTTTATTCCACTTAAGACAACATTTATCCCAAGAATTTTTCACCTCGCACATAGAAGACACACTTGGCGAGATTCAGCTTTAAGTTGTACCTTCTCAAAATATTGAACCACTAGTCTGAATGTCGCAAGTAGTCTAATGCAAGTCTACTTTTCACTGACTTGTCGTAGATATAACATCTATGTTCCTTCCAATCATCTACTCAAACACATGGTTGATGAGTCTTTGATATATAGCTTTAGTATTCTTTAAGCTAAGAGATATCACGATATAACAATAAATCCCTTAGGTGATTATGAAGCTCATATGTTCCTAATCATTCAAGCCTAGTTAGATCTATTTGTATCATTAGTAGGCATTTAGAAAACTCAAGGGCCATTTGGTTTTATTTTTATTCTCATTTTTCATTTCCACCATTTTTAAAATTTGAAAAAGCAGTTAGTGAAAATAAATTAAAAATGAATTTATGTTTAGATAGACTACTGAAAAAGTAATGATTATGTTAGGTTTAGTAGATCGTAGGTAGAGAAATATAATGATAATGAAATAGATAGATAGATAGAGAAAAAGAGAGAAGAGGAGGGAGAGAGAGAGAGAGAGAGAGAGAGAAGACCTATTGTTATTAGGAGACAATATATAGGTTATTGAAAAATGTACTTTGAGAATGAAAATGTGTAAAACGTTATATGTTTCAATTTTTAAATAGTAAAAAACGTTAAAATGGGTTTGAAAATAAAACCACACAAGCCCTTAGCTGCTCACATTTTACTGTGGGGTCCACCAATGCATTAATGCCCAAAAGCAAAAATGGATCCTTAGGGTGCGCCTTGTTGAGTTCTTAAAAATAAATGCACATTTTCCACTTCTCATTTGACTTAGAAACTAGGACTACTTTTGGTCAACCAATTTGAGAATTATACGAGGAGAATATAATCAGCCTTCAACAACTTTTCAACTTGTTCTTTCATGATTTGGTTTCTCTTTGGTCCAAAGTTTTTTCTTTTTTGCTTTACGAGTTTGACTTCTAGATCTATATTAAGATGATGGGTAATGAGTTCCACTAATGTGCCCTTCAGATTCATCATACTCCAAGCAAAAATATCCATGTTCTTCCACTAAAGGTTGAATAGGATGTGCTTTATCTCTTCGCCCAAAGAGGCCCTATTCTTATAGCTTTAGTAGGTTCTCCAAGAATGAGCTCAACAATATCTAAACCCTCATGTCGACTTTAATTTTGCACACTACTCTTCCTCTTTCGAGTCTTATCTTGGGACTCAAGCACCTCTATAGCCTTGAAATTCAAGGCGAGATGCTTTTCTTCATGGATACTTCTTTGTTTAGTTAATTAAACTATTAAAAAAATTACAAAGCTGTACAAAATCATGAATCAGACAATTTGGCCAAAAAGTTATATTTTTTTAAGGGCCCGTTTGGTTTTATTTTTTATTTTCATTATTTTTAAAATTTAAAAAGTTAATTAATGGAAATGAGTTAAAAATGAATTTATAAATAGGTTATAGGTGGAGAGAGATAATAATAATGGAATAGAGAGGGAAGATATATAGATTATAAAGAGAAGGTATATAGGTTGTGGAAAAATATGTTTTAAAAATAAAAATAAAAATTATGTTAGATGAAAATATGTAAAAAATAATACATTTCATTTGTAGAATAATGGATAAATGTGAAAATGAACTTTGAGAATTAAACCAAACAAGCCTTAGACTCCAAAATGCTCAGAGGTCTATCTTTCGATTCAATTACATATGGTGGTTGCATACAGTGGGTACAGTTGATAGATAAAAATCCAAGAAGTGGTTGCCCCTCAGAGAAATGAGTGTCAAACTTCTTTAAGGATTGACATAGCACTAATTTTTTCTCATCTCCAACTATTTCTCTTGGACCATCTAGAATTGAGAATTTTGCCTTTATATGATATGTCAATACTACAGCCTCGAAGACATTTAGAACTAGCCTTTCCAAAATAACATTGTAAGTTGAGGGAGATTTTATCACTAGGAACTTTACTATCTTTGTCACACATCTAGATTAAGAGCCCAAGGACAATGAGAGGCTTCATTTAATACTTCTAGTGTTTCACCACTAAATCACACCAATAGGGTGATAACTTTCTCAAACTCAATGATGTCTATTCCTAATTATTGGAATTGTAGAAAAAAATATCTACAAAGCTTTATTATCCACCCGTACCTTCTTTACCCACAAGTTGCAAGAGAGGTAAAAATCACAAGTGCGTCATTGTGTTATCCCCTCCCTATCTCCAAATCACAACCACATAAAGAGATTTGATTCTCAAGTATTCATGCATCAAGTGTGAGTAAAGCATAGTGTGAGAAATGAGCTTTAGATTATTGAGTGGCTCAAAACAAAGTTTTCCTAGTGCTACTTGAGTCTTCATCAATCGGTTCTCCAAAGATGATTGAAATTACTCCTATAGTATGTAGGTTGTTAGTGACAGGGAATTGGTCATCTCTTCTTCTTACCTCAAGTCGATGTCCCAAGGAACGACATCACTTATCTGATCATTCTTAATGTTGAGCATTCTAAAAAATCCCTTACCTTGTGTCACTAAATTCTTTCAAGTACCTTATCTTATTGGCTTTACATCTCATTCTTCAAATAATGGCACTCTTCTATGGTATGACCTCTATCGTAGTAGAAATGGTAATACTTATTCTTAGGTCTATCATCTTCTTAAGTCTCTCTACTATTCCATGCCACTTAGCTACCAATAGAATTTTGCCCTGGGTGCATACATTGAGTGCATTATAATTCATATAGCTATCTAAGGGTGTAGGTTTGCGTTCCTCTTTCTTCCAAGCACTTGGTTCTTCATCTGTGTTCTTCTTTTTATAGCTACTAAACACACCATTATTTCCTCAAATCTAGATGTGTATCTCTACTCAAACTAAAAGATCATCAAATGATCATGCAGCTATGGACTCCTTAAAGCATCGATGCCAAAAAGTTATGTTTATAATATTAAGCAACAACGTATGGTTAATGTATGGGTTTTCATAGACTGCCTAAATGAAATTGTTGATGTATTCTCTTAAGTTCTCCCTTACCTCCTACTTAATGGTAACAAGTAAGCCACGATCTCAGGATACTTCTTCTTGATGGAGAAATTGTGTAAGAATTATTGCGATAGCTACTCAAAGGATATGATAATGCCAGTGGGTAATTAGTTGAACTGTGCTAAAAATCATGTTTGGTCAGAGTCATCTAAAGTTGGGGATCAGTACGAAGGACTGGCCTACATGCAGCAGTGGCTAAGGGGACACGGCTTCAATATTTCTTTCGTGCCTCTACCAATCCCCTCAAGTTTCAAGAATAGTTCTTGGCTCCTTCATGAAGACTAAGGGAATTCGAGTTGCAGATGCTCCATGATGTATTGTGTAATAGCTTTGGCCACAACTCTAGCAAAAGCATCTTTAACACCAACAAATCTTCCTGAGTGATTTGTGATACAAAACCCGTGACAGGTGGATTCTAGCTAGAGATGTGTTTTCTCTATGTAGAGCAACTACCCCCAATCCATTATAATTTTAGGCTAAGGGGTGAGCTTTGTTAGTAGGGTTGTTCTCTTTCCTCAAGAAACTATCAGGCACTAGGTTCTTCAGCTCTAGATCTCATCTGCATTCTCAACATCCTGTGAACTATTTTTGCTATGAACATCACCAAAGTGTTCTTGCTAGAACAAGTTTATGAAGGTCACCTCAAAATTTCTCTGTAAATAAATTAACAGTAGGTTCAATTTCAAAATGTGCTTGCTTTACAGAGATTTTTTGTGTGGAATTATCAAGATGATTTTTTCAATTATGGAAAGCTCTATTTAGAGAGGAGAGAACGTTAACCTATCAAGGTGGCGAGCCCATTAGAGTTTCTTAAATTAATTTGACACATGTCAGTCTATAATTTTATAATATATCCCACCCACATTTTTTATTTAACAATTTGACCTTAAAAACATTATTTTTGCCATGTCAGATATACATTTGATAGCATTATTATATAGAAATTGTTTGAGAATATAAATATTTTTTCTTAAAATAGACTTTTTAAATAAATTATTTTTCAATTGAAATAGTAATGTAATGTGACATAACTAACATTCAATAATTAATTTTAAAAGATAAATAGGATATAAATATTTGATATTTATATTTTTCAATTTATCTTACGCAAGACTAAACTAAATTCATTCTTTTGAGACATGACAGAGGATGAGGAAAATATTGTTAAGATGAAATTGGCAGGAATCAACAAATATTCTTATAGTGTACATCATCAATGACATAACAAGGCTAATTCTCTCAAGCTTGAGCTAAATTTGATTCATACTTGAATTTTTCCAAAAAAGATGTAGCATGGGATTGATAAGATGTATTTCAAGATAATGAAATTAAAAGGTATAATCATTCATTGATTTTAAAAATAACTTGATTATGACATGACGAAAATACTTTATTCAATATATAAAATGAAATATCAACTAATATGTTTCAACAGATAAAATGGCATATCGATCCACGTGCCTCCATAAGTATATATGCACTAGATATGAAGTATATTCCAACAACCAATACATACTATCCAACAGTTGAAAGCCCTAATTTCTTATATAGTTAAAAGTTAAATAATTAATGAGATACCACTATTTATTTCAAACAATGAAAGTCATTTAATAAATTCATGTATATATATTAATTAATAACCTACTTAATCTAATTTTACATTTGATATTTGCTTTCTATTGAACAATATCTAACATCATTCATATGATTACGTAACTAAAAGAAACTAAGAATTCAAGTATGTATTTCCAATATAAATATACACGGAGTTAAATAAGAAAATTTTCATCCATATTTTGACTTTGACAGGATATCTATAGTGATGAGGTGCTTGGTGGGTTTCGGCCCACTGAGGTCTAGGTGCCCATCTTGATGGGTTTAATTAATTGGCCACAGTAGCTTTTATTTTACTTGTTATTTTTTAATTGGCTCTTACATTTAATTTTTACTTTTTACCCTAGGCCTTAATTTGTCATATCATCAAGCTCCTACTTTCAATTTAGAAATTTATTTTCATATTGAAAGCATATAAAGTCAATTTCAATTTTACCTTACCTTATTTAATTAATTTTATTAATTTTTTATAAATTATTTTTTAATCTTTACTATGCAAATTTCAAATAATTCGACTATTGACTACATCAAAGAACTGTGGGTTTCATTATCTGGTTGTTTTCAAGAGACATCATGCTAGGCACTTTGTATTCATCTGAAAACTTAGACAAACTTTAGCAAGTGTAGAATTTCAGGAAGTGGACTTTGTCAACAATGCAAAATAAGTTCTCATGGTAATACTTTTTCTTTTATCTTGTTTTATTTCCTTGAAACTTTTTCTAACTTCTTAGAGCTAGTAAATTTTCTCTTGAGATATGTCAAGTTGAGAGTAAATTGTGTCTATCTTGAGAGTGGAATGTCGAGTCCAAATCGAAGTCCAAAACCAAGTTAGAGCTAAAACACATAGTTGCAATAAGGGTCAACAATGGGAGTGCTGCCATTGAGGAGTAACCACCCACACGCAAGCAATTGATTGCTAAGGCCATGAGTAGGTGCCTGATGAATGTGTCGGGTAGATGTCCTGTGAGGCTTAGACCGACACAGGTAATCGCTACAGCTAAAGCTACCTTGTCAATCGTGGTCATGTCAAAATCTTTTAGGTCTATGGGGGATCCTCCTCACAGTATCACTGCATTTTCTAAGTTTATGATTCTATCTTTGGGGACACCATCTAGTTTAGCTTCAATTTATGAAGTTGCGCCTCAAGAGCACATAATCTGTTTTTGATTTCTAAGTCATTCGCTTCAATTGAGTCTAAAGAAAAGAATCTAAAGAGAGAGTTCGAGGATGCTCCTATTATTGATGGCAATTTCACCAGCATTACCGGGATACCTTATTCACTTGCATCAGGAGAGTGAGAAATTTTAAGGTGTAGAATTCGCACCCTTTATGAATATGAATTTATTTTTCATTCATCAAAAGATAAAATTATGTTGCATCCCCGAGGGTACTTTACTGTGTTTAGTAGCTCCTTTAGTAATAGGTCTTCCTTTTGCTTAACCCATGTCAATAGAAATAATTAGGAGTTATAGGATGTACTTGAGCTAATTTACTCCAAACTAATTTGCAGAGAATTAGGTCTTTCTACTTCCTTAAATAGTATTCACTCTTTGTTCAAGATGTAGAAAATGCCAAATGAATTTTTCTTCTATATCTTTCTTAGACCAAGTTGTAAGCTTTTGAGTGACTTACCTTCTTTCGATAGACCTTGGAAGAGTAGGTTCTTTTATATTCAAGGTGAAAGTTGGGAAGTTCTCCAAATATGGAGTAGCTCACCATCATTAAAGGTTCATTGTGACCATCCTCAATGTTTTGAGAAGGTGGGATTGTTTGCCACTCCTCTTAATGTTACCTACTCAAAAGTGCTTGTTTATTTTGTAATCATTGCCCAATTTGTACATTTGCTACTACATTCTTGTATTCTATTTAGTAATTAAATTATTTTTAGTTGATTATATATTGGATTATTAAGCTTAATCTAATTTTCATTTTCTTGGCAAGTAAGAAAATTAACTTGGCACGAGGATTTGCTACTGCTTGACCTTAATATTTTGGTCTTCTCTGCTGGAGCATCTAGTAGATCTCCAGAAGCTAGTGCAAGCTAGAGGATCTGATGGACACAACTCCACAAAAGTAGATTAAGACTTAGATAGGGAGTTCTAATAAGCTTTCTCTTTTTCTTTGTTGAAGACTATGTTTATTTTTTTCTTCCACATTAGTATGATGACTAGTTTTAGTTTTTGTTAGTGGCCAAATGTTTTTGTACACTTTGATATTGTTAAACTATGCTCCTTAATATGGAAGTTTGAACAATTTAGTGTTTTGAATACTTAGTCATTTGAATAACTTTTCATATTTTGTATACTCTTCTTTAATGTCACACGCCGTTAGCATATGGTGATGTGTTTACACTCCTTTTTTTGTCCTTTCTCTATCTTTCATTTTAACATTTTCCTAGGACCTTGTTGCAATGAGAAGCTAAACGTATAGATTTGACTATGAGCCTTCCTTCGGGGGTCCTACCAAAGTTGTTTGTTAATAGCAATTGCCCCCCTTGGGGGTGTTGCTAATTCATCATAGCTACCAATGTGCATCCTTAAAAGTATAACTATACTTGTTTGCTTACCACGTACCCCTTGAAGGTCTTGTAATGGACTTTGATACATGTGCCATGTACCCTTATAGGTTTCTTCATGAGCTTTAATACGTGTACCACACATCCCTTAGGGGATTTGACATAGGCTTTAATAAGAGTGCCATGTATCTCCTGAGGGATTTTACCATGGGATTTGATGTGTTAGCCACGTGGCCCTTAAGGGTTTTTGTAATGGGCTTTTGCCACACATCCCCAAAAGATTTTATAATGGTCTTCACCATGCACTCTTAAGGTCTTAGAGTGATCTTTGTCGCATGCCCCTAAGAGGATCTTATAGTAGTGCTAATGTCGTCCCCACATGTCTGCTAGGGGTCTTATAGTAGTGCTAATATAGCTCACTCAATGATCATTGCATGGAGTCATACATGTCATAATCGATGTCGTGTGTTCATTGTTGTATGTTTGTTGCTGTATGCATACCTCTTAGGTTTTACCGCAAAAAGAGTAATTTTGGTTATTGCTCAACAAAAGGAAACAAAATTGCAAGATGATATTAAAGGAATTTCATTCTAATAATTAAAGGAACAAGATGTCATTCCTAATACAAGTAGGCTTTTTATTTTCTATTCATTGGGACAACACCTAACTATTAAAGCAACTAATAAATACTTCAAATAAAAAATCCTAACTATCAGCATAATCTTAAAAAAGACAAGGAACTTTCAGATACCACAAAGGGCATGCTTGTTTATTTTGAGGGATGGCTCCCATCTCTACTAATGGAGCAAAGTATTTGACAAAAATATCTTCTTAGCTGAAAATCTATTAAGGTATAAGTGTACACCTAGTTGACTCCTTCTATAGGAGGTTAACTTCTTGCAAAAATACAAGCAATGTTGGCTTCTTAAACTACACCTTTGCCTTTGTCCTTCCACTTATTGTCTTAATTGCTTTTTACCCTATCTAGACTGATGATGGTAGGGACTTCTATTTTCTTCAAAATGTTGGCATAACATTCTCAGGCAGAACATTAATCACCAGCAGCTTTGCCCATTTCACCCAGCATAGAAAACTTTATTTTTGTATGGTAAGTTGATACAACTACTCGAAAAAGGTTCGGAATCGGTCTTTTCAATATAACGTTATGCCAGTAGGGTCTTAGAAACCTAACCATCTTCATGAACCACCAAGGATGAGTACCTAAGGAGATAGAGAGGGAGACCTCTATGAATACGTCCACCACTTCACCAGTGAATCCCACAAAGAGAGTGTTAATTTTTTGCAATTAGGCATCATCCACTTTAAGTTAGAAAAAGGCATCATAGAATATTATGCCCACCAAATTGCTACTATCCACTAGGATATTCTTCACCTAGGAATTGGCCAAAAAAGCATAGATCTCCAAGACATCGTTATGTTCACCTCGCCTGACCTTTATGTCTACCTTTCTAAAAGTAATGTCAAGGAGTGGAAGACAAACCTCACATATCCCTAGTACAGGTATCAATTGAGTGGGCTTGAGTTTGTCTCACTGCTTGTGCCAATGCTTTTCTTGTACTTGATAAGTCGCCCTTACAAGTCCTCTAGAGATCATACAGATGATACCAGTAGTAGGCAAGTTCTTTAAGTCTCGTTAGCATTGTCACTTCTTTAGGTATAAGTGCTCATCAAGTGGTCGCCGGTGGTATTCACTTCCCTAGCTCTGAAATCCCTCTTGGTACCATCCACTTTAGAGCCACAAACTCCTTCAAGTGTCTCTATAAATTAACATCTTAATCTCATCTTTTAAATGCTAGAACTCCTCAATAGTGTATCTATTATCGCAATTGAAATGACACCACTATTAGAATTTTTATCTATGTGAATTATCCACCATCTTTGGGAGTACTGGATCAGAACCTACTGTTTAGCCACAACCAAGATGTCCACCCTAGATACTATAAGAGAAGTATAGGAAGACAAAGCTTTGGAAGGGTTATGCTTATGATCTCCTTACTTCTTATTATTGTTGTTGCCTTCTTTATCTCACTCCTTGTGTCTGCTAGCATCTTGAAGGTCTATCGCCTACTCAATCTAGATGTATTTTTCTACTAGGATGAGAAACTCCTCAACTATGGTTGATGACTTCCAACTGTAGACTCTCAAAATTTCTAATACCTCAGGTTCTGCTAGATAAAAACACACGGCGGCTCTTGGTTGATATGGGGGAACTTATGTACTTGTTGAATGAAGCGGTTGTAGTTTCTCAAGGATTCTTCATCATTTTTCTTAATGGTAAACAAGTAAATAGCCATCTTCTGGTACTTGCAGTTGATGAAGAAATTATAGAAGAAGTGCTACACCAGTTGCCCCAAGCGTGTGATGGATACCGCCATCATCTGGTTAAACTATGTCAGAGAATGTTTAGCGGTAGAAAGCTTCACTAAAATCGTAAAGCTCCATCACCTCACAAGGAACTCTTCTGTGTGCTCTAAGGAGTTCATCACACCATCAAATTTTAACAAATTAGCAATCCTCATTCTTAGGAAAGCAACTCCATAAAGATAGTTGGGCAAAAAGAGTTGCATCTCAAGAGAGAGACAACTAAAGAAAGGTACTCACTTTTTGCTCCTTCTGGGCATTAAAACACAATCGAGTAAGTATGAACTCCATAGCAGTAAGTAGTTGCCCTGATAAACTTGCTCAGAGAAAAGACTGCACATCCACCTATTAAGATAGACAATGGATGGTTTCTTGTTCTAGATTCATTCTTGGTTTTTTTCTCTCTAAAGGTAATGAAACTTCCCTACTCCAGAAAATAGGAATAGGTTTTCTCTTGAGGCAATGCTCTCTAGTGTACTAAGCAAACATGTTGGCCGCAGCTTGCACTATGCATTTTCTAACAGTGCCATCTGCACTTCTTAACTCATTTTCAATATTGGTTATCCTAGAGGTAAACCTTAATGCATTTGTGTCTCTTCTAATAGTGGATACAATTCAAGTGTTGGCTCCAACGCAGGACATGACACATTTTAGACTGATTGCTCTCCTAGTTCTCACCTCTTTAGGCGACCTGGTTACTAAGATCTTGAACGATGGACCTTATTTGTGTTCTCAATGTTCCTTCTTTTTAGATAAAAGTTCTCATATATGGCACCAAGATGATGATGCTTAGGAATAGAACTAAGGTCCTTTCTAAAAGTCAACAAATTTTTTAGAGCTTTTGTTTCAAAATGCATTTGTGTAGAGTCAGAGCTCCAGATTTTTTGCGAATGATTTTTTGTTTGTCTTTTGACGTTACAAGTTGGTACATATAGAGATTAAGTACTTGGTGGGCATTAGCCCACTTGGGTCTTGGTGCCTATCTTATTGGGCTTAATTAATTGGGTTAAATGACCTTGTACTTTATTTGTTATTTTATTTAATTGGACTCTTTTGTTTAATTTTTACATTTTTATCTTTAGGGCCTTAATTTTTCATATCAAATTTCAATTGGTTTTCTTTATGAGGCTATTGCTTTAGCATAAGGTAACATTTACTTCTAATCTTAATTATTGGAACTACTCAACACTATTGAACATACTTAACATGGCTGATATTGGAAGCTTGAATAAATTTGTATGCATATACTATATATAAAGCTGTAAACTAAACAAGTACTATTAAAATCTATAGGTGATACATTTTCGCCAAACTTTTTACTTTAATATGCTTATTTATCATGCTCCTCTTGAGTATTTTCGAATAATTTCAACAGTATGTTTAAAAGCGATATCTATTTCATGTAAATAATTAGAAAACATAGATGGACTCTTTTCTTCTCATCCTAGGTACATTTGATTTTATACTTCAATCTGAATCCAGCTATTATGCTAAACTAACTACTCTGTCGATTGCAAGATTTTAGCTGGATATAACAATTACATCTACTTATCATTTTGTTTTTTAATTCTCTTATGCATTATGAACGAAATTTGTTAATTTGCTTCTAATTTTCAGTTTTTCGAACTACAAATCATTATCTATCATACTTCTTAACAGGGCTAACCGATTTGCTCTACATCAGGAGTTTAGTTATTTCTATTTAGTTTTAAGTTAACAAATTATATATTATTGACTCTCTAACTTATTTGAATCACTATTTATTTTATACTTCTCATAATATAATAGTGTTAGGAAAATTGATAGAACTGGCTAAATAATTATATGGCCTGAAGCGCGAACACACTTCCTTAAAGTGATTATTGCCCCCATTATGTGTTTGCTATCAGGCTGAAATGGCAATTCACTTCTAAGATACAACAAAATCACCCAAAATCTGCAAATAGCAACTTCAAAAATTTTCCTCAAGAACTTTTAGAAAGCTTTTGAGTGTACGAAAAAATTTTAATAGAGAAGAAAGAAAGACTTATTTTTGAAAAATATATCTATGTTTTGGCACTTCTCCTTAGTTGTATTTATATTAGTAGAAGACATCCTTTATAAAATATCATAATAATTCTCAATAGTTGTACCATATAAATCTTAACTATTTCTTGAGAAGATACAACCTTTAATATGGGCTTTGAAAAATTGCAATTCTTCAGAAGGATACATCATTAATTTCTAGAAGAGGATAAAGTTATTTTCTTACTAGAAATTAATATTTTGCAAAAAAGAAATAATATTTTCTTAAATACACACATGTGCCACCTGTCCAAGTGTCAAGTGCCAAGTGAATTAATTTAAATATATAATAATATGCTTTTGGCTTCCCTATATATTTTCCCTCCAAGTCTTAATTCAAACTAATAAATGTGTTATTTTTTATAACATAGAGAAGATTTTCTTAGTTTTTCAATGTGGGACCAATACACTTATACTCAAACTCAAATTCCAAGCTAAAATATATATATATATATATATTTATACATATATTATAACAATCTCCCACTTAGCTTGTAATTTGATAAATCCATATACTCTTCCTAAGTTCTTGCATAGTAGAAAGTGTCTTTCGAATTAAACTTTCTATTAGTGCAAATACTTCAAAGTTAAAACAAAGTAAGTGGTGACCATAGGTTAAACCAAGATTTTATATATTTTAACCAGAAATATTGCACACAAAACCTTATCTAGCCTCCAAAAGTTCACTGAAAATTTAAGCACATACATGGCCTTGTGCTCCATCCTAAGATCATGAACACTTATAAAAATCATCCAAACGTTTATTAGAAACGGCACCACTTCTTGTGTTCACTTAGGTGAAGACCTTCCATATCATTGAGCTATCAAATTTTTCTTCATTAGAGTTCAAAACTCATCCTCCTTTTATATTCAACACTTAGAAATACAAATTCCAGTGTTTCCTTAATCACTAATCAGTAGCTTGTTATTACACTTTAAACCTTTTAACTAGTGGTAGTTCTAGAAATAAGGTAGGTTCCCACTACCGGTGATTATTTATTTATTTATTTATTTCTAGTGAAAAGGACTTAGTTCCATTCCTTTTCTAGTAGTGATGACTAAATCTCTTGAGAGCCCTTTTGTTAACGGATCCACTAAATTTCTTTATGATCTCACAAAGACTATAGTTATTATGCCCTCTAAGATTAATTCTCCAACATATTCATATCTTAAGCCAATATGTCTTGATTTTTCATTATATATTTTACTAAATGCCCTAAACATTGTTGCTTGACTGTCACAGTGCAAAGAAATGGCTGACATAGGTTATGGCCACAACTTAATATCTAATAGCAAATTTCTCAGCCATTCTGCCTCTTTACCTACTGCTGCTAAAGCAATAAACTCAGTTTCCATAGTGAAGTGTATAATGCATGTTTGTTTCTTAGATGCCCATGAAATTGCCTCTCCACCAACACAAAAAATTAATCATGTGGTAGATTTATTATTATTTACACTAGTTATCCAACTAGCATCAGAGAACCCTTCTAACACCACAGAAAATTGATTATAAAATATTCCCAGATTTTTTGTGTGCTTAAGATAACCAAAAGCTCTAGTGATACCTTCCCAATGGTCACTACTTGGACTATGAGTAAATCTAGAGAATGCACACACTGCATACACAATATCTGGCCTAGTGCAATGCATAGCATACATTAGACTTCAGATTGCACTAGAATACTCCAGTTGAGCTATAGCTCTTCCCTCATTTCTCTTTAATTTGGATGAAGCATCAAATGGGGTTCTAGCTTCTTTTGTATTCAAGTGTTTAAACTTATTTAAAATCTTCTCAATATAATGAGATTGACTTAAAGCATAACCCCCACTATGTTTTTTAACCTTAATACCTAAAATGGTATCTACTTATCCCAAATATTTCATTTTAAATTGTGATGATAACAATTCTTAGTTTTATTTATTCCATGCATATTAGTACCAATAATAAGCATATCATCTACATATAAGCAAATGATCACACCATACTCATCATTAAACTTAGAGTAAACACATCGATCAGCACTATTATGCTTAAAACCAAAGGATAAAATAGCAGAGTCAAATTTTTCATGCCATTATTTCAGCGCTTGTTTTAAACCACACAGGGATTTGACTAGTTTGCAGACCTTGTTTTCATTTCCCGGCAATACAAAATCTTATGGTTGTTCCATATACACCTTCTCATCTAAATCTACATTTGATAATGCCATTTTAAGATCCATTTGATGCACAAATAATTTGTATATAGATGCTAATGAGAGCAAAACTCTAATGAAAGTTGTACTGGCTACAAGAGCATAAGTGTCAAAATAGTCTATACCCTTTTTCTGTCTAAATCCTTTGGCAGCAAGGCTAGCTTTAAAGGTTTGTAAAGATTCATCTATATTATACTTTCTTCTAAATACCCACTTACATCCTATAAGCTTTGAACTGGGAAGTAAATCTATTAGAACCCAAGTATTGTTTGCTAATAATGAGTCCATTTCATCATTAATTACCTCCTTCCAGAATGCAATATCTCTAGATGACATTACTTCTTTAAAGTCCTTAGGAACATCTTCTAAATTAAATAATATAGGTATTTTTCCAATTATACTTTCACTAGTTGCGTCAACAACATACTATATAAAGTTAGGATCAGTTTTCTTTTCAATCCTTCCTCTTTAGCTTCTCCTAACTTCACTAAGAGCATCAATGAACTTTCTTTTATTTCCAAGAGTGAGGTTAGAATTGACATCTGGTGTTTTTTATTGATTTTGCAAAATTTTCTCCTAGAAATCTATTCTCAAAAAATTCAACATCTCTGGATTCATCTATAACATTTGAATCCAAGTCCAAAAGCATATAAGCTTTTGAATTTTCTGCATAGCCAACAAACACACTTTTCAATGCCCTAGGTCCTAACTTTGTTCTCTTTAGATCACTTATTCTATAAAAAGCTAGACACCCCCAAACTCCAAGATAACTTAGATTTGGTTTTTGACCTCTCCATAACTCATATGGAGATACTTTCAATTTCTTGGAGGGTATAATATTGTGCTTATGGCAAGATGTCAACAATGCCTCACCCCATAGATTATTAGGCAGATTTGAGTTTAATTACATTAGTCATGTCAACTAATGTTCTATTTTTCCTCTCTACTAGTCCATTTTGTTGTGGGGTGAGAGGTGCACTACATTAGTGTATTATGCCATTCTCTTCACAAAAGAGAGAAAATTCATTTGGAAAATATTCTCCTCCTCGATCACTTCAAAAAGTTTTAATTTTCTTTCCTGTTTGGTTTTCAACAACTGCTTTATATGCCTTAAATTTATCAAAGGCTCCATTCTTCATTTTGATGAGATAAACATGTGCAAATCGTGTATAGTTGTCTATAAATGTAATAAAGTACCTATTTCCTCCATGAGTTAAGACACCATTTAATTCAAAAATATCATAATGGATAATTTCTAACCACTCAAAATTTCTTTCAGTTTCAGGAAATGGTTTTCTACACATTTTTGCTTGAATGCATATTTCACATTTTTTATTATCTTCTTTATCATAAGAAATTAATCCAAGATCAAACATCAATTTTAAATAACGATAATTTACATGACCTAATCTAAAGTGCCATAATGAACAAGAAGATAACTCAAGAAAGTAAGCCAAAACATTCATTTTATTCATAACATTTGCATCAATACAAAATTTGAACATTCCATCACAGTAGTAACCCTTTCCTACAAATACACCATTCTTAGATAAAATTATTTTTATCAGACTTAATGATAGCCTTCAAGCCTCTTTTGTTTAAAAGAGAAGCAGAAACTAGATTCTTGCGAATTTCTAGAACATGAAGAACATTGGTTGGCAACATCTTCTTACTAGAGGTGAATTGAACTTCAACATTTCCTTTTCCAAGAACTGCTGCTGTATCAGCATTTTCCATCAAAACCTTATGTTCTTCAACAGTTTCTTCATAACTTTTGAAGTGACTTCTATCATTAGAAACATGAATGGTGGCTCCAGAATTATAGCACCATTCAGTGGAGTTAATTACTGCAGCCATGTTCACTTTACTAACCATATCGCTATGAGTTCATCAATATTTTTTTCAGTGACATGAACACTTGGTTGAACATTGTTTTTGGCTTGAGCATTGGACTGATTTTCCCATTTTTGTTTCTTTCTTGCTCGACATTCTCATTTGAGATGTCCCTTTTTTTCCACAATTGTAACATGTGATTTTTTCTTCTTTTTGGAATCAACATCTAAGGACTTTCTTTTCTTTCCTCCACTCAAATGTTGCCCCCTTCTGAAACATAGTTCACCTTTGGGTTGGATTGTGCACTATGCACCTTGTCTCAAATTTGAGTTTCCTCTTCAATGCGCAAATGTTTTTATAATTGATCAACAAAAAAATTTTCCACTGAATAGAGTAATTTCTTTCTATAGTCACTCCAACTTGCAGGAAATTTGGCAATAATTGGCCCTACTTGTACTGCTTCAGGAATTTTAATTTTCAAATCTTTAAGTTTAGACACATATATTTTCATTTCATGTACTTGATCCATAATTGGAAGATTATCATGCATAATAAACTCAAAATATTTCATAATCAAGAACTTATCTGTGCCTTGCTTTTCGTTGTTGTACTTGTTCTCCAAAGCACTCCAGATTTCTAGTAGTGATTTGAGTGAAGCATACAGATCAAACAAGCGATCAAATAATGAGTATAGGATGTGTCCACAACATAGCACTTCATCTTCCTCTCTTTTAGCACAAACAGCCCTGACAGCATCCAAGTCATCATCCCTTGGTGGTACAGCAGGCTAATTCGGGTCTAGTACATAAGTAACCCTCAAAGTAGTAAGCAGGAACATCATCTTGTCTTTTCAACAAGGATAATTTGTCCCATCAAAACAGTTCAGCTTAACAAAATTTTGATTCGTCATCTTTATTCCAGAATTCAAGCCAGACTCCATTGCTAAATAATCACTTCAAGATTGTTAGGAAAATTAATAGAACTGACTAAATAATTATGTGGCCTGAGGCACAAACACACTTCCTTAAAGTGATTATTGCCCCCACTATGTGTTTGCTATCGGGTTGAAATAACAATTCACTTCTAAGATATAACAAAACCACTCGAAATCTACGAATAGCAATTTCAAAAATTTCCCTCAAGATCTTGTAGAAAGCTTTTAAGTATACAAGAAAATTTTAATAAAGAAGAAAGAAAGACTTATTTTTGGAAAATATATCTATGTTCTAGCTCTTCTCCTAAGTTATATTTATATTAGTAGAAGACATTCTTTTTGAAGCATCATAATAATTCCCAATAGTTGTACCATATAAATCTTAACTATTTCTTGAGAAGATACAACCTTTAATATGGGCTTTGAAAAATCGCAATTATTCAAAAGGATACGTCATTAATTTCCAGAAGAGAATAAAATTATTTTCTTACTAGAAATTAATATTTTGCAAAAGAAAATAATATTTTCTTAAACACGCGACACACGTGCCACCTATCAAAGTGCCAAGTGCCAAATGAATTGATTTAAAAATATAATAATATGCTTTTGGTTCCCTATATATTTTCCCTCTGAGTCTAAATTCAAACTAATAAGTGTGTTATTTTTTATAAAATAGAGAAGATCTTCTTATTTTTTTAAATGTGGGACAAACACACTTATATTCAAACTTAAATTCCAAGCTACAATATATATATAAATATATATTATAACAAATAGAACAATCAATTATGTCACATATTTCATCGATGAAGATTGAGAATTGGAGTTAAACAAAAAATCATGGACACTTCAGTTATATCTTTTACGAGTTGGAAGTGAAATAAGTTGTGAAGCAAATTTTTATCAAAAGTTAAAAAGATGAAAATGATGGAAAAAGTACGCACAACAACTACAAAAAATTTATGCTACAACAAAAGTATATATACATTCAGAAAAGAAAAAATATTTGCAGGCCACAAAATTTAGAATGGAAATATTTAATAGTGACCTCCAAAATACATTATCTCTAATGAAATAGTTCGAAAGTGTAATTTGATTTATTTCGATGCACATCAATATATTGAATTGATATTAAAAAGACATATCTATAACAAAGAAGCTCAATAGCCAATACATAGGTGAAGACAAGCTCAATTACAATTTTGTGAACTTCAAAGATGTAGATGCATATAAATTCTCGATACAAAACCTATTGGTATGAAATATTTTGTGATTTATTATTGATTAGTTAGGGACGGATTTAGAAATACGAGTGCGAGGGACAAAAATTATAGCAAATAAAGTTGAAATTCAAATTCATAATTTGCAAATTCAAAATACATATTTTCATCAAAATAGAGCGTGACACTCTTCCATATCATAAAATTCATCAATAACTGAATTAATGTCAAATTTTGTAATAATATCTTTTAAATAATTAAAGAATCAACTAAAAGTCATCTTATTTTGGAGTCTGTTCTTAATAATCTTCATAGGGAAAAAGTTCTCTCGCTTGTAACTGTTGAAAGACAAAGAAAAATTCAAAAAAAAATATTTTAAAATTTTCACTTACCTTTGTATCTTCATCTCAATCCTATTGAAGTTAAAACAAGATATTTTGGTTGGTTTGCAAGCCCTCTACGATTTATTTGACTAAAATCCTATAATGTTTGCCCAAACAACTAAAATAGAAGTATTATTACTTGATTTCTTAATTGTAAATATGGGTTAGAAATTTGCTTTGGGTTTTTACAAAATAAATAGGTAGAAATTTCATCAATTTATTTTAAATTTTATCTTTAATTAAAAGTAAATTATTATTAATTCAATAAATCTAATAATTAATTTTTGATTTAAGGCCTAAAAAAAGCTAATTTTAGAAAAAATAATGAATGACAATTAAAAATTAATTATTTTTAATTAATATTAGATGAGCTATTGCTTTGAAATTTAAATTAATTAATTTACTAAAATTTAATATTATATATACAAAGTAAGTTTGGGAGGCCAATCGACCCTACTTGCCGCCCTATGCACGTCCCTGTAATTAGTATATTATTGCATATACTTGCGAAATACTCGTCAAAGTCAAATAATGCATGACAAACAATTATATCAAAAGAGTATTTAAATCATGTCAAATAAATAACAGCAATGGCCAAAAGGTAAGTAGCATGTAACAATGCAACAGTAATGCTTACATGATTTAATGAAACAGTAAACTAACTTCGATAATATTATTTTTTTGTTATCTAAATATTATCTAAGAGTATAAATGAATTGGATACGTTGTAATTGTATTAGTATTTAATTAATTTTTATTATATCCATCTTGATATACGTACCATACCTATATCCAATAGATATTTGGATAATAATATCTTAATTCCAATGAGTATAAAATGAATTCAAATATGGACTCGTGTTTAATTATAATTATCCAAATATATTCGTATTCAATTATAACTTTTCATATCCAATTTCAAGTATGATTTTTTGAAGATATTTTCAATTATAATTATTCAAACATCCAAATCCATTAACCTATAACACAATACATTATTTCTCAATATTGAAAAAGAAAAAAGAAAATAGGATTTAATTAATTATTTGGGTTAATAATACTACAAAATTAAATCATAAATTAATATATTTCACATTATATATGATATCTATTTAGATATTTAAAACAATTAATGTCCTCTAGCAGTCTAGATAGTTAATAATTTTACCACCTTATTTTAAAGTTAAAAAATTAATTATCCTTGATTAAGTTAATTCTTCTCTAATTAATAAGTACTTTATAATTAATTAATATTTTATCATTAGTAATATTAATAATGATGAAAAGTAAAGTATATTAATTATAAAGTCAACCAACAATAACTTCATGTTGATTAACTTCACCCTTCATATATTGATTCTTGAATTTTCTTTTTTTTTCCTTAATATTACTATGTTTTTTAAATTTATTATCATTTCTTCTCAATTCTTTCATTATACAAACCTATATATGTTATAAGATTCTATATTAAAAAATATAAATAATATATCATGTATAATAATATATTATATATATAATAATTTAAGAATCATTTATTATATTAAAAATATATGAAAAATTAGAATATATTATATCTAATATTTTTTAAAAAAATTTATCAAATACGAATATCAAATGTAACTAAATTATAAATAATCGAATATGTAAATGATATATCTAATGAATATGTATTTGGAATTGGTATGAAATGGATCAAATATGTCGTTACTATATTCATATGTATTTATAATTAAATATCCACTAATCGAACATAGATAATAACCACTTTAAACAAATGCAAATAATATTTTGTGTAATCAAATATGGATGCAAATAGTAATAGAATTTTTGAATAACCATTGACGGCCCAATTTTTATTCTATCGAGTTTGTCTTTGTAAAGATTTGGCAAAACATAAAAGAGGAGAACAAAATGAATTCTTCATAAAAATCTAATTGTTGCAATTGCAAATGTCACAGTGAAATAAAAGAGATGCTTATAATATGTTAATTTTTTGTTATAAAAATTATAACTACAAACAACATTGATATCAATATTGCAAATAGAACCAACATAAGAAGGAATTCATCCACTCTGATAATTAATGATAAGTACAGAAACAAAAATACTAAAAATACATATTACACAAATTTAACATTTAAAATGCATTTATTTGTTTTTAATTCTATTCGCAATTAGGAAAAAAGAGCTGCTCAAGATATATGAAAAACAATGGAATAGAAGAAACAAAAGAAATAAGCACTCTTCGTGACATAAATACATATATATATAAAAAAAAAAAAAAAAGATTCGTTGTTGAAAGTACTGCCCAATTCAAAAATCATACTCGTTTTATATGCATGGTAAATTCAAATATTTAATATTATTTTATAGGTTGTGACTTATTGTTTTAAAGGCATTTTTGAGAAAGTTGAAAACAAATCATATGCGTTGTAGCAGAAACTAAAACAATGAAGATACAGAAACAATACCCAAGGTAACAAAATATATACATAAAAATAAAAAAAATAAAAAAATAATTTATATATATATATATATAACGCATTATTGTACTAATTTCTCATATAGATTAATATTACACATCACACAAAATAAATAAAGTACATGCATTACATTGTTTGAGGAAGTAGCAACTATATATTTACAATGTGTGCCTAATGAATGAATGAATATCAAAACCAACAGACACGTGAAACATTATTCATTCTCATCCATTTAAACCAGTTATTTAATTTCTTCAAAAAATAAAATTGACGTAGAAAATATTTATGAATTAGGAGCATAACTTATTTTCTAGAGAGGAAATGAATTCAAAGTACTATGAAGCATTAAGTCTGCAACCATCCAATAAGTTCTACTTCTCATTGCTTTGAATAACAATGTCAATGAACAATAAAAAACTGAAGATTGTAGCGGACGTATGTAGTAGAAATAATACAATACGAAATTAAGAAAAA
>JACGDI010005381.1:1440183-1487218 GCA_014898725.1 Jacaranda copaia
ATATATATATATATATATTCTCTTACATTTCAAATTTTATGTTTGTAAGAAAATTCTGGGTCACATAAAATTTAGCCAATGATATCCAAGAGTGTACATGAACAATGATAACTGCCATAGTAGGAACAAATGGGTCTTTTCACATATAAATAAAGAATGGTGGAAATGTTATTAGCACCATCGTCAACTAAAAATAATTGTCGTTATATGAACTCATCCAGCAGCTAATAGTTATTGGCAACAATTGTTGTCTTGTCGCATATAAAGATGTGTTCAACTTCCATAATCTCATCGTATTCTGAAAATTACACATGTCATTTTTTAGGCTCACATTTTATCTTTAGTATTGATTTAGTTGAATGTTCTTCGTTGTATGCTACATCCCAATATTTTAATGCTGTGATATGTTATTGTGCTGCATCTTAATTGTTTTAAAAAAAAAATAGTAGCCCTAGAGCCTAAATTCCCTGTATCTCCTGAGCTCAAGTTATGACATAACCGTACACATGGCACCATTTGCGACTTTGATTCTAACCACATGATTTAATAGTTAACACCACACATGTGGCTTCATCTAATCTCGCGAAAATCGTGGGAAAATAGGAATTTTGGAAGTGATTTCCGAAAAATTCATTGGGTATTATTTCATAACGAACAAATAGTTGTTTTAATTTACGAAGAAGAAAATGTAAATTTGTTGGGAATTTAGTTTTATTATTCCTATCCTCACCCCCATCGCTTAACTTGATTATTGGAGAATGAGTTCAAATCACACTTACATCTACTGAATAATTTAAGATATATACATATATATATATATATAATCATGCATGAACGGAATTTCTTTTTTACTAATGACGGTATTAACACTTTTTGGCTAAAAAATTGGGAAGCAATTGTTAGGTTGTCCCAACCTAGCTACAAATAGCACGGACATGTCTTCCATTTTTTCTAAGGATCGACACCTCAATTTTATCTTTTAAACAAAAAATCATTACTAATATGAAAAATATAGTGACAAGCTAATTTGAAAATAAAATATTTACATAACCTTACTTAGAAATGAAAAAGATTTAATATAAATTTGATTCCGTCGAATCAAAAATAAATTTTACTAGCATTTTCATATGCTGGTTTAATATGCAAAATGTTTACAATAATATAAATAAACTATTTATTACTTTTCTATACAATCTTAAAAAAGAAATATTGCTTTATATATCATTGTTTTTGAAGATAGAATTAATTTAGTCAATTTAATAAATAACATAATAAATTAGTTGTTTTAAACATTTATAAATAGCATAAATAATAATCTATCTTCTACTTGTCCATAATTATATACAAAGCACCAATTAACTAAGGGAGTATTTGGCTAAACTTATTCATAACATACTATAAATTCATATATTTTACAAGATGTTATATCTTATTTAAAAAACAAGCTCTTAAAGTACTTGTATAAAACAAGACAATAGAAGTCATAAAACATTAGTAATGATAATTTGTGATTAACATAAATAAAATTAAAAGAACTCGTCAAAATATTAAAATAAGTTATGAACTCCTTATTTTTCTTAAAAAATAACTTGTCAGAATCTAACATTTTATTTTAAACGCTCATTAAATTTTTTTAAATGTTTTATGAAATATTGTCAATTTTTAGTTATTTTAATTGTACAATTTTTTAAGTAATTTGTAAGTTTACCCAAACACTATTTAGATAATAATTGCAAGTATGTTTCTTCTTACTATTTACTGAATTTCAACCAAGTTTAACTATGAAGAAATTCATCTCTCCTATCATATAGGAGGTTTTGTATTTAATTCGAACTGAGCGTATTGTGCATTTTATATTTATTGTATGTAGTTTATATTTTGATTTATCTAATTTAAAAATAAAAAATATTAATTTATTGAATTTGAGAATAAAAAATAATAATTCTTTATTTCTAATGCTGTCTAAAAAAATAGTGGAAGTAGGATTTCTTATTTCGACGGCAGAAAATTTGTAAGCCCAAAATTACCCCACGCCCCCCACCCCCAAAAGAGAAATTGGTAGTGACAACTGAGAGGTAAATTATAATATAGAAGTCGCTATCCGACTGTCTTGTATCACCACCGCCCATGCTCTGCAAAGAGTTGACTATTGTACACACACAAAATGGAGTATGTAAGTATGTATGTATGTATGTGTGTATGTGCAGGCATTTAATTTTCAAACATAAAAATCTTCTTTTAAAAAGAAAAAGATTAGAAATTGTAATCCCAATCCCCAGACCTTGAGACCAGTGTTAATCTGCTGTCTGGTTTCAATCATCGCTGTATTATTGTTACTGCCCAACAACAACATTAAAATACCTCGATAAAGATCAACACCAAGTGCTCCATTTATTGCGCCTCTATTTATGACATATAGAGCGAGAGATTGGTTTAGGCTATTGATATTTCCACTTCAAATTTTGTTATTAATATTTTAATTAATTTTTAATTTATAAGAATGAATTATTATATTTTTTTATTTTTAAGATATCACTTTAATTTAAATTATTAGACAATTATACCTTTAATGTACTATTTTTTGTCCTATTAAATACAATCTTGATTTATTCGCAATTGTCATTCATTACATATTAAACTTATAGAGCACATAAAAATGAAAAAATTATTCATCTCTAAATTCAATTATCTTATGGAAGACATGGCTATAAACGTCAATCGAAAAATGATAATAATATTATAAAATAGTATATTTTTACACCCAAAATGTAGGTTTTGTTTTACTTCATAAGAACTATTGTATAAAGTTATTTCAATCAGAAAATTGTAATAAAGAAAGAAAAGAACATTACATATAGTTATTTAGACCTGAAAAAAAAAATCACCCATATTGTAGGTACCAAAAAATAAATACCAGATAATAAACCTCATTTTCTCCACCAAATAAAATGCAGGCAGTTTTACCCACCATCTAATTACTTGCTACTTTTTGAGCCAACCCACAGATACCCATGAGTAACTCATGAACAACCATATCTATACATATATATTTTCTCTAACTCTCACAAATTATTTGGAGGATATAACACATTTTACTATGATAACAATAATATTTAAATGGTATTTAAATTTTTAGTTCAAAAAACTTTTGACATATAATAGGATTTAAATTTGAATTTCGAAATGTAATATAACTTAAAATAGATGTTTAAATATTTAAGTTGTACTTTTCAAATTAAAATACTTGGCATACTTTAAGTACTTGTTCAATGTAATATTAAAAATTTGTGGCCTCTTCTATTAGTTTTTATTTAAGTAATATTTGAATAATATTATGTAAATTAAAAGAAATATTAATTTATCTTCAAGTATAAAATAAAAATAAAAATACCGATACATGTGGGTTACCTATCACTATGGGTAATAGGTTCACTATCTTGTATTCAATAATTTTACCTATGGGTAAATTTACCCAATCCATCATTATTCATTTTTGAGTTACTCACGGATACCCATTTGCCAAGTTTATTATTGTTTTATATTAAGTTGGACAAGTTGAGGTGGAATGTTTTACATAAATAATGTAGTTAAAAGTGATAATTATTATATTAAAGGGCATGTTTGTCTTATAAATTAATATAAATAGCGATACGTGATCGCCCAATTGGCCCAACCTAATGGCATTGACCCAAAACTTATATGTAAAGTATTGGACCAGGCCCATTTCATCTTGAAAGCTAGTCATGTCGTCGACCTAATCGACCGCTCACTATGCAACATTTGTCTCACCTTGATCAGGGCACTATGGGTGGAGGTCAAATAATGGCACTGACAAGAGCTATCCACTAGGGCGATCAAAGCTCACTCCATGGTCGACTATCTTGTTGACCAAGAAAGTTGACTTACTGCAGGATTCCTTCACTGCCTCATTTAATACTTTAACAGGCAGCATGCCTCTGCATTAATAGCACATATCACCCTGTGCCAACTCTACTATCACCCTTGACAGAAAGTGCACCACTAGTGTACTATTCTACTCCTGAAAAGTATAGGTGAAGTCACCTGGAATAATATAGAAATGGGACTTGACCCAAAGCTTCCCATGTAAGGATAAGAGCCCTTCATGCAGGTTGAAGACGTCTTAGCCATATCACTCACCTAAATAAGGTTATAAATATCCTATTGCCAACCTCTTCCAAGGTATGATATTTTTCACTAAAGCCCTCACTTGGTTGCTCATCTTATCTGGTCATTCTAATACTGACTTGAACGTCAAAGTGTCATAGCCAAGGACACCTTGACTAACCTAACGTTTGTTCGTAATTGCAAATCTCAGCCCAAGTCTCTTTGGAGTTAGACCACTCGACCAGAGAAGTCAAATTACCCTATATACCAACCCAATCTAGTAAAATAATACATCTTTCACTCTCATCAAGTATATTTGAAAAGTACATGAATATTTTGATCAATAAACTGATACAAAATTTTAAAATGAAGTGTGAATAACACATTTTAGAGTATAAATAACAATACCCGAAAAAAATCACCCATACTGTAAGAGTTTTTTCAATTGTATTTTGAACTACCAATTGAAATTTATAAACCCATTTGGATATGTTTTTCAATTGAATATTTTGCTTGAAAATTATAATTGTGTGAGATATAAAATTAAAAATTTAGATAAATAATACTTTTTATGCTTAAAATAAAATACGTATTTTTCAAAATATATGTGCATTCTAATAATTTTAAAATATTAATGGGTAGTTTTACTTCAAATTGAATTAGATTTAATTGATGTAATAATAGGACATGCATTGTGGTAAATTTAGAAGAAATGGAAAAAAAAAAGGGCAATTCCAATAAAAATATGTATTAATTAATTATTTTATACATTCAACTAGTATCGAAAATGAAAACGATCTTTAAGAACATATACAAATGATTATTTTGGTGTGATCGATAATGATACCTTTACTTTGAGTATGCAAGTTCAAAATAATTTTAGCATAATTTCCATAAATTTTCAATATTTTTGTAATTAGTTAAAAATTATTTTGTCCATTTTTTTTGTCCAAAGTATTTCATAATCTCACTATATAATCCTACTTCAAATTAAATGTGTAAGGATTTTTCTCTTTCATGTGTTTCGTTTTAGCAGTTGATTAAGTATTGGTATATTAGTATTTTGTTAAATAGTAATTGCTTCAATCCTTTTCCTTTTTTCTTTCAAATTTCAACTTTATTTTATGTATTTTCATAATTTATTTATTTCGGTCATTTTATAATTTACTATATATGAATGATTGTATGATTTTATTCATCTAATTCATAAAATTTAAAATTGCGTTCAAATAAAAATTTTCAAATTCATAATATAAAATGACATCAAAAGCAACCTCTGTGTGTGTTTTCTTGTGAAAATTTGTCTGCGTTATCTCCAATTTCATGTAGCACATCTACCACACTACCACTGTCAAATTCCAAATCCATCCTCAAACCCCTTTCTTTTTTTATTTTTCCCGTACTTCTTGGCCATTTTCTTTGTAGTGGCTCCTTTTTCCTTGGTGAAGTTGTGCACTCCACTAAGCAACACCAAAATAATTATATATATATATATATATATATACGAAGCATTGATCATAGTACTTGCTATTCTTAGAAGTTATTCTACTTTGACATCATTGGTTTCATTGTCACAAAAATAATAGTGCAAATCTCAAAGCAAATTTATATTAAGAAAACAATCATATTACTTTATATATATATTTATTTATTTATTTATGAAAAGCATATGGGCTCGTTGTTTTGTCAATAAAGTTCCATTCCACTTCATAAAATCGAAAATTCAAAAAAATAAAAATAAAAAGAGAACTTAATGCTCTATTCGAAGATTATATTTCCATTAAGTATAAATTTGGACGCTATCATCTATCAATCACTATTTTTAGAAGAAATAGTTAACAAATATTTTTAGAAGAGAAAGTATATATATACTTTTTCAATGCTCGTTTAACATGCGGTACTGAATCCAATAAAAACACTAGCGCACTAGCTTTAGTGTAGAGACAGCCTTAATGCGATTTTATAATCCTACTCCGAGAGGTTATATCTATGATTGTGGCCTATATTTTAGGCTTATTCCCAATTCTTTCCATTGGCTGTAGACTATAATTATAATTTTGGTAGTTTTCGTAGCTCCACTCGATTAATAATAATACTCCTAACATGGTTCTTGCACTTTATATTCCACAGGCACTGAATTGAGTGACATTCTTTCTTTCAGTTCTTTTTAGGCCAAGGGACACCCAATCATTCTTCGGAAAAGTTTATGTAAAGTAATTAGCATAATCACATCTATTAATGCCTAAACAACGTATCAGAAGTTCTGATTGAGATTGAGTTGACTGAACTCAACCTAATCATATATCAAAATTGAATTATATTTATCATGTGATTTGTGTATGCTTCAACAAATCAAAGTTACTAATTATCACAAAATTATCATATCAATTAATTTATTCGTGTCGACAGTAAAGTTTTCACCTCTGCATTTTATGGGATCATCCATTATAATAAGGAATAATATCATTATTGGTATCTGAAAAGATTATTTTAAGAAAATGCTTGAGTCTAGACTTTAATGATCTGACCCCATTTCCCGAAATCAAATAAAAGTTAATTTCGTTAGAATTTGCCTCAAAATAATCCCTTGATATTCAAATTGATATAGAAAATAAAGAGATAAAATCTTGGAGGAAATAACGTAGTAAAGAGTGTAAATATAATTAAATACGAACTTTGTATATATGCAATTATATTAACTATATATAGATGACTTTAACTTACCCTGGTGCTTATTTGTTTATGTTGAAACTTGGAAACATCTAATTCTAACTTTGAATATAATGGTAGAGAAATTCAATGAAATTTATAATAAGATTTAACATAATTTGGCAATATGTCTAATCCACCCGACAAAAATATGAATTTTATTGATTCCAAATCAAAATATCAAATATAATTTAAGTCCACAAATCTCACCAAAACACCCAACACCTTTTTCTAAACTCTGTTCTGAGATAATATTTCTAAAGTAATATAGAAACTATTGTCTAGGGTTTGTATCTTGTCTGTTATATCAACCTAGAAGAAAATGGGGTTTAAATACCCAAACAAATAGCCAAACAAGCCATGGGCATATGCGTGCCGCCGTAGCACTGTTTTTTTGGTGCCACGATGTTGTTTTTCTGGCGCCATGGTGCCGGTTGCTGAATGCCCAGTGCTCAATGCAAGCTTTCTGATGCTACGCCGCTCAGTTGCTCCAAGCCTACTCCACTTCATTTCTTCCATCTCTCGCCATTTGTAACTTAAATTTTAAGGCATAATCAACAATTCTTCACCTTGACTTGAAATTTTTCCATCCATCATCTTTGTCCCTTCCCCCAAAAGGGCCCTTCTTCTAAGTCTACAAACATTAATCAAATCCAAACAATGCTCAAATTTGATTCCTGGAACAGTCTTAGTCAATATGTCTGCTAGATTGTCCTTGGTCCCAATTTTGTTAACTGAAATAACACCTTGAGACACCATATCCTAGATAAAGTGATAGCTCACATCAATATGCTTCGTTCTCTCATAAAATGCTTAATTCTTTGACAAGTGTATGACACTCCAATTATCACAAAATACTATAGTAATATCAGAATCCATACCCATATTCTCAATCAGCCCCTTTAGCCAAATGTCTTCCTTCACGCCTACAACTAAAGCCATGTACTTAGCTTCTATTATGGACAATGCAACTAAAGACTGCAAAGTCATCTTCCAACTAACCATACAACTCGAAACACGAAACATATATCCAACCATGGACCTTTTATTGTCTAAATCTCTGGCATAATTCGCATCCACATAGCCAATAATTATAGCAATAGAATTCAATTAACTATACCTCAAACATCTATCTGCAGAGCCTCTTAGATACCTCATAATTTATTTCATAGTTTGTTAATGAGTTTTTCTTAGCTTGTGTATGTACCTGCTCACAACACTAACTACATGTGAAATGTTTGGCCTAATGCACACCATGGTGCATATCAAGTTACCCACTGCCCTAGCATACGTCACATTAGACATGTGCTCCACCTCTTCCTCAGTACTCAGTAATATATCTAATGACAACCAAAAATGAGCAGCAAATGACATACTAATTGGCTTAAACTTATCCATCACAAAATGCTCTAATACTTTCTCAATGTAATGTTGTTGAGACAAGTACAATAATCCAACATGTTTGTCCCGAATGATCTCTATGCCCAATATCTTCTTTGCACTATCGAAATCCTTTATCTTAAATTCTTCACTTAAATGAGCTTTTAACACATTGATCTCAGATATATTTTCAAGGGTAATCAATATATCTTCAACGTACAATAGTAAATATATGAGAAGGCTATCATTATATTTTTTATGATAGACACAACAATCAAAATTGCTTTTAGTGTATCCTATCTTGATAATAAACGCATCAAATTTTTTATACCACTACTTGGGAGATTGCTTCAAACCATATAAAGACTTCTTCAAAAGGCATGCTTATTTTATTTTTTGGAAATAATGAATCCCTTTGGTTGGCTCATGTAGATTTATTCTTCCTACTCACCAAGCTAAAATATTATTTTTACATCCATATGCTCAAACTCCATATCAAACAAAGCCATTGTGGCAAGTAAAACATGAATGAAAGTATATTTTACAACTAGGGAGAGCACTTGATAAAAGTTAACTCATTTTCTCTTAGTAAAACCCTTAGCAACCAATCACGCCTTATATCTAGCATCCTCAATCTTAGGATTCTTCTTATAGATCCATTTGCAACCCACAATCTTCTACCCTTTAGGTACATCAACCAACACCCATGTGCTATTTTTATGTAGAGACTTTATCTCTTCACTCATAATTGCTACCCATTTATCAAAATCTAGTTTAGAAATTGCCTCCTTGGATGTGACTAGATCATCACTCATAATTTTCTTAACCAAACTCAAAGCATAAGCAACCAAATCTGAATATGAAAATTGATGTGGTAGTTTGATCTGTCTTCTCTCTATATTGTGAGCTAAACGATAGTTCTATAGTGAATTATTTTCCTGCTACTAATTAAGTGATAATACGCTCTCACCAGCTTCATCTACCACCTTCTGTTTTCTTTTTGAAATTTGTTATATGTCAAGTTCAAACTCTATAACGCCTTGTTGACTACTTCTGGGCTGCTCCATTTTCTTCATCATTGCAAACTCATTAATGTCACATCTCTGTTGGTAATCATCTTGGAGCCTTTATCATCATTACACCACAAATGATAACCATTAACTCTATCTAGATAGCCTAAGAACATGCATTCCCTTGCCTTTGGCTCAAGCTTCCCATTATAAATATGAGCATAGGATGGGCACCCAAATACTCTCATATTTAAGTAATCTATAGGAGACCCAGATCAAACTTCTATTGGTGTCCTGTAGTCTAAAGCAATCGATGGTGACTTATTCATTAAATAACAAGTAGTGTTGATCGCTTCTGCTGAGAAATCCTTAGACAATCCGACGTTAAAAAGCATGCATATAGCTCTTTCCATAATAGTCCTATTTATTTGTTCTGCAACTCCATTCTGTTATGGTATATGTACAATTGTGCAATACCTCACAATTCCTTCATTGTCGCAAAATTCCTGAAATTCCTTGTTGCAAAACTCGAATCTATTGTTAATCCTTAAGAACTTGATTTCTTTTCTTATCTACTTTTCAATTAAAGTTTTCCACTGTTTGAAGTTGACAAACACCTCATCATTGCTTCAACATATACACCTATACTCTCCATAAGAAGTCATCAACAAATGTCAATATATAACTGGTATCTCCCTTTGAGGGAACTTAAGAAGGCTCACAAACTTTTAAGTGAATGTAATTCAAAATGCCTTTAGGCTTGTGAACTACAATGCTGAATTTCACTTTGTGTTACTTGCCAAGCACACACTGCTCACAAAAATCCAACTCTCCAATCTTTTTTCCACAAAGCAAACCCAGTTTGCCAAGTTTCATACGCCACAATCTCGTAGTATCATTGACTAATGAAGAAACTGCTGCATTACCAAAAGCTATGCTACATGTAATATGTAAAGGCCATTCCTCTTTTCTCCCTTCATGATAAGCAGTGCACCTTTGGAAACTTGCAAAACTCTGTCTCAAGCTCTGTACTCACAGCCATTCTTACCAAAGTACCTAGCGAAATCAACTTTTTCTTCAGATTTAAAACATGACGCACATCTATTAGGGTCCTTACTATGCTATTGTACTAAGCCAATTCCTACAACCCTGCATGAAGTATCATTTTTCATATGCACTTTACCACCATCGTATTTTTTATAAGTGGTAAATCAATCTTCACGTAGGTGCATGTGGTAGGAACAACCACCATCTAAAATCCACTTAGAACTTAGTAAACTTTCGATGACATTGAGAACAAGCTCACCATCTGACTCATCCTCAACAATTCCTACGACATCATCTCATTTATGATCAAAAGTTTCCCCTGCATCCTTTGCCTTTCCTCATTCTAAACAATTTCATTTCCAGTGCCCTTTCCACTGCACCTAAAACACTTGTTACCTTTTCTAGGCTTGGTTCAGGATTTTGATCGGCCTCTACTCCTTCTCCTTTCTCTTGATCTCCACTTTGACACTAATTCTTCCCTGCTTTTACCATCGTTATTGTCCTAGACATGTTTTCTCAATTTATTGGAATTCAATGAAGCTTTCACTTCCTCCATTGAAATTATATCTCACCTATACAATAAAGTAGTAATCAAATGCTCAAAAGATTTTGGCAGAGAATAAAAGAGAATGAATGTTTAATTTTTATCTTCAGTTTTAACATCTATACTAGCGAGATCTAGAATCACTTTATTGAAATAATCAATGTGTTGGTTAATAAATGTATATTTCTTCATCATCAATGTACATAATCGCTATTTCAGATACAATGATTTGTCAGGGACTTCATCATATAGACTCTAGCATACTTTTTGTGGCGACCTCTCTTAATACGTTATCTACCAATGATAACACTAGAGTACCGTAAGCTTTCACCATAAACTTGTCTTTCTCCTTGTTTGTTAGCATCTTTGGCAAGAAATTTCTGCCATTTAACGCTCTTTGTAAATCTTGTTGACACAAGAGGGCATGGACCTTCATCTTCCAAAGCCTAAAATCATTCTTTTCACCAAATTTCTCTATCTCATACTTTATGGCTGACGTTTGATCAATCCTGGCTCTTGATACCAATTTGTTGACACTTGAAAAGATCTTATCCTAACTTTGAATGTAATAGCAGAGTAATTTGATAAACTGACAACAAGATTTAATGTGATTCGATGATGTGTACAATCTATCTGAAAAAGATATGAATTTTATTAATTCTAAATCAAAGTGCCAAATACAATTTAAGTCTCAAAAATCACACAAGAACACTCAACACCCTTGTTCTAAACTCCATTTTGAGAGAATATCTCTGAAGCAGTATAGAAATTTTTGTCTAGTGTTTGTATCTTGTCTATTCTAATCAATCTTGAAGAAAATAGAGTTTAAATATCCAAACAAATAGCCAAATGGGCCATAGGCCTATGCATGGCGCCGCGGCGCTCAGTCACTCCAAGCATACTCCACTTTGTTTCTTCCGTTTCTCACCATTTGTAACTTATATTTTAAGGCATAATCAATAGTTTATGAATTGGAGCATTTTGTTAAAACATTTTGGCCAAATGGTTTTTATTTTAGGAGATAGGGTTGGAAAATGTTATGGTTGTTTATTTGTGTTTTGAGTGGTAAGTGAATAATAGATTAGGAGAAAATTATTTGTTTGTTTGTCTTTTGGGTGGAAATAATATGTCACATCAATAATTTTTTTGTTGGATTGATAAGGGGAAATTGATATTTTAAAATTATTCATGTATGTATATTTATATTAGGTAAGGAGGACAAAAAATGAGAACATTAGACATTGGAGAATGAGTAAAAATGACTTGTGAGGGTATTTTGAGCCTTTTTGGATCTATTTTGGATAATAGAATTGGAAAATGTGATGAGTTGTTTGTTGGTATTTTAAAAATTAAAAAATATTTTGACAATTTACAAACAAATAAATTTGTACTAACACGGTACATTGGGTCACCCAAACTAAAGAGGTGCAATATATCAAAAAATATATCCGGTAATGCATTGTTTTCAAGCAAATCAAATGGATCCATTTAGATCCCAACCGTATTGGAAGAAATGTTGTGTCTATGTTTGGTTACATTTTGCCAAAATAAATTTTGTTTTGGCAAAATATAACCAAACATATAGCCATTTTTTTTTGCCAAAACAATCACTATTAATTTCAAAAAAACCCCTTCAAATCAATTAACTTATTACTAAAAATTCCATATACATATCATAATATCTTATGATCATTTTTACAATTAAAAAATTATATCCAATCATCACATATACATATTATATATTTTATTATTATTTTTTCAACAAAAAATATTATTTAATTTCATTTTTACACAAAAAAATCCAACGAAAAAGTATTTTTTTGCTTATTACAGTAAAAATTGTCTTTTCATAAAATATAAACAAACATATTAAAATTTCCTAAAATAATTTTTTTACTATTCTCAAAACATAAAAAAACATACATCACATTCCCCAACTTGACTTCCAAAACTCATTCTCCTAGAACATATAATTCAAAACACATAATCCATATCCATACATTACCTATATATTTAAGGATATTCCCGAATTCTGGTATTAGTTTAATTTTTTGATTAATTAACTCGTTGTACTTTTGTATTATCTATCGGCTTAAGAGATGATTAACATACACTCGAAAGAAGGTATCAAATTCGGTTATCATGCGGAATCGAAGACAATATGATGTGAAAAAACCAACAAAATCCCATAAATTCTTACTCATAATGATGTGAAACTAGAAAAAATGTACATCAAAGTTGACTGATGATTATGATAAAAATGGAATAAAGGATGACGAAAATGACTAAGGTAGTGTTTGGTTTTGTTTTTTGTTTAATTTTATTATATATTTATCATATATTTTAAAAAAATAAATTATTAAAAAATATGAAAGTTATTTTTGATATATTTATTTATATTTTAAAAAAAATATTTTTTACTATAGCAATCAAATCAGTATTTTTTTATTGAGTTTTTAGGGTAAAAATGGAATGGAGTAATTTTTTAATATTAGAATAATATATAATATATATTGAAAAATATACATTTTAAAGAAAAAATAAAAATATATTTAATTCTGTGGTTTAGCATCAATATTATTTTGAAAAAATATAAACAAATAAAGACTCAGAATGGGTAATTATTTTGGCGGAGAGGGTACAATAAACGAGACAGATGTCCCTTCCCCGTATACTCTTTCTTTTCGTTCCGGCCCTTGTTGTCATTCATCCCCGTGCTCCAACCATCCAATTATTGAAGGCAGTGGAATATAAAACCAGAGTTTTTATTGTTTGTATATACTTTTATTATGATATTTTATCAGATATATGCTTGTGATTGAAGTGTATAGTATTCAAAATGTTAAGCGAATGTTTGATTATGTTTTTTTTATTTGATTTTATTATGTATTTATTATATATTTTGAAAAAAAAAATTATTAAAAAATGTAAAAGTTATTTTTTGATACATTTGTTTAAATTTTGAGAGAGACATTTTTTACTTTAACAGTTAAATCAATGCTTTTTTGTTGAATTTTTGGAGTAAAAATAAAATTGAATAATATTTTTTATTGTAAAAATAATAATAAAATATATAATATATAATATATGTATATATTGGAGAGTATGTATTTTGAGGGAAAAATAGAGATATATTTAGTTATGCAAGCCCAAAATAATATTGTTCCTAAAAAACATAACCAAACAAAGCCTAAGTGTGTTTACTTTTATTTTCACCAACTATTTTCATTTTCAACACAAAATAAAAATAAAAAGCTATCAATTTACTAACCTTTTTCATTCAAAATATTTCTCATTTTCATTTTCAACTCTTTTTTAACTTATCTTGTCATCCTACTACCACGTTAATCAAATTCAAATATGATTTGACATAAAATATCCACTATTATTGTAAAATTAATAAAATATACATATATTTTAAAAATATAAATCTTTTTAAACATAGAAAAATATAAATTAACTAATTTTTCAACCATATACATACTCTAATCACTACTTTCCAACAAAATATCCAAATACAATTTCATTTTTCATTTTCAAACTATAACTACTTTTTCAACTTTTGAAAATGCATGAAAATGAAAATGAGCTTTGAAAGCAAAGCGCCCATTTTAATTTTCTTTTCAATATTTTTAAAAGTTGAAAAATTAATTATAATTTTAAAATAAAAAATGGGATTGTATTTGAATGTTTTGTCTAAAAATAATGACTAAGATAGATATAGAGTTGAAATTTAGAAGATTTATATTTTTTATATTTAAAAAAGAATTTATTTTTTGAGTATATGTATATTTTATTAATTTTAAAATGAGAGTGATTTTTTATGTCAAATTAAATTTGAATTTGTAAAGTGATAAGATGATGATAGGGTAGGTTTAGAAGAATTAAAGATGAAAATAAGGAATGTTTTTAGTGAAAATATTTAAAAATAAATAACTTTTTATTTTCGAATAGTAAAAATCTTTAAAAAGGTGTTTGAAAATGTAACCCAACAAGCTGTTAGAAATTCCTTTTCATTAATTTATGTAACGTAATATTATTTTTGGAATTAGTTATTATTTTTTGTAGAATGGTAGGGAAGTGAGTCTAATTGATTATGTATAAGTTTTTACTGTTTGACATTAAATATTGTCCTATTCGATAATCTTCAAATCTATGCTTATTGTTTATAGATGATAAATCATAGATCGAATTGTTGAATGGAAAAAATAGGATACTATCATACAATTTTTATATTGACTAAGTTCATGAGTTAAAGATGAGCGGATTCAAGACATTTGCGATAAGATAAACCACCACTTCTCATTCCCCCGATTGATTCCATCGTATAGGTTATGGTAAAGATAACTTTATTTCGAACACAACCCATAATTTTTATCATATTGTCTCTCCAAAAATTGACTTTTCTTAAAATCTCACTCAAAAGGCATGAATTGGAATTCCGTTCTAACCAAGATACTCAAATGGTATTTAGCTAAATTTATTTAAAAATTTTATAATGGAGTGCTATCATATCAAATAGTATGGTTGAATGGAAAAGATGGGGTGCTATCATACAACTTTTGTATCAACTAAGTTCAAGAGTTAAAATAAGCGAATTCAAGACATTTGCCCTAAGATAAACCACCACTTTTTTATCATATTATCTCTCTAAAAAAATTGACTTTTCTTAAAATCTCACTCAAAAGGTATGAATTGGGATTATATTCTAACTAAGGTACTCAAATGGTGTTTGGTTGAATTTATTTAAAAATCTTATAATGGGGTGCTATCTTATCAGATGAAATGGTTGAATGGAAAAAGTTGGGTGCTATCATATAACTTTTGTATCGATTAGGTTCATGAGATAAATATGAGCGAATTCAAAATATCTGCCATAAGATAAACCATCACCTCTCGTGCCCCCTAACTTATTCTATTATAGAGGCCATGACACAGCTTACAACTTTTATTGTACTACTCTCCAAAGATCTACTCTTCTCAAAATCTCACTCAAAATGTGTGAGTTGGGATTTCATTCTAACTAAGGTACTCAAATAGTGTTTAGCTGAATTTATTTAAAAATCTTATAAGCGCCTATAATTTATAAGATGGTTTTGGAGTTCATAAGATATTAAATAAAGGTTTAGAATTTATAAAATATTGATAATAACGAATTTGTAATTGACGTTATTAAAATTAAAAGAATTTATTAAAAAATTTTAAAAATGAATCACACACTATTTATATTTTTTTTAAAAACTTATAAAATCATAACTGCTTATTTTGGAAGTTTATAATTTTTTTCTTAAATAAAAAGTTGGCAATACTTTATAGCAACTTATCACCTCTAAAACATCTTATTATGTGATTATTCGAAAAAAATTATAAACTCACCAAATGCCCCTAATTAAATTCACGCAATAATATGTAATAGAACAAAATGTATTTATAAGTGTGAAGATGCTATACAACACTAGATTATACCATTATTGCTAATTTTTAAGTTATGATTTTTTATTAGTTTCTTTTCCAATGTCAGTCTCAAATATTCTTTCATTCAATTAGAATTTTCTTTCCCAGTAAATTTTGTTTTTTCTAAATCTTTTAAAAACTAGTTTCTTATTTTATTTTTGAACACAAAAGATTAAGAAGAATAAATAAATAAATATATATATATATATATATATATAGAGAGAGAGAGAGAGAGAGAGAGAGAGAGAGAGAGAGAGAGAGAGAGAGAGAGAGAGAGAGAGAGAGAGAGAAGGCAAGCGTTGGAATTGTGTGTCACGTGGGTGGAGCTTCCCTGTTGTTGCATAAGCAAAAACAATCACTGTCCAAATGAAGATTAGCACAACACGTCATTATAATTTATATTCTATGTTGCGTTTTTGTCCTGAAAAAGCTTATTTTACAACAAGAATTTAAAATGATTTTTAACATGCTTTAAGAAATTACTCATATATTGCAAGACGAGTATATTTATATCTACATATTAGTTTATTTTTTTATTTAATTCAATTTTAATTTTTTGCAAATTTATCTTTAGCAATGAAGGCCAAGTATTTCGACTAGCATTCAACGTGTGTTGAGTTATACATGCAGTGATTAATTCAAAAAAAAACATGACAACATTAATTGTACTAATTTCTTTATTTATTAATACTATTTATTTATTAATATTTAATACACCTTGAGCGCACATGACCTAGATTATTATAAAAATGATACAAATTAAAAAAGAGGACCGTCAAATATAGTAATATAACTATCAAACTTTAACATCCTCATTAATAATGAAAAAAATATATATAAAAAGTAATTTTTTCGAGCAAGCACGTTTGTGAAGTAGAAACCCGCTATTATTAAATCAACTACAAATTTTCAAAGGCGCTCCTCAAATAAATTACGGCCACAACACATAATGAAGTATAATTCTTTTTGTAACTACACAATAGTAACTGATTGTCAGAACTTTACATCACTTATGATATGGAGAAAAATAGAAATTGAAAAGCAAATTTCCACTCACAAGGACAGACTTGCCTTCATTTTCTTTACCTTCTTTCCCCATACCAAACACACCTTTTTATCAAGTGGAAATTAAAAGGACTATTGGTCGGAATCCTCTTATAGATCAATATTACTAGGATTGGAACTTAGAACATATATCCGATACGGGTGTTTTATAATGTTATGTTTTTTGGGTCTTAATTAATAAGAACTATAAACAATGATAAGAAGTATAAAAAATAAAGTGCACAATGTCATTATCTCTCAGTATTAAAACACTCACTAAAAAAAACATGATTTTAGTGATAAAATAATAAGTGATAAATTAAAAGCTGTCATTAATATCATGTATTAAGTGACATTAGTGTTTATTTTGTTATTAACGATAATTTTCGAATGACAAGCATTTTTATCTTATCATAAAATGATTTAATGGTAACAAAAATTAATATTTTAAATTGTCACCATTAACAATTAGTGATACCCTATTGTGATAACTTATTGATAATAAAAATTATCACTGTAACCTGTGACAAAATTTTTATTGTCATTATAGGTGTGTCATTAATTATTTATGGTGACAATTTTATCACTATTTAATTTGCAAAAATTATTAAGGTGATAGATTAAATTTTGTCACTTAATATGCATTATTAATGATAATTTTTGCATTTTCACTTACAATTTTTTTTACCAAATAACCAAAAACTTCATATTTTTCTATTTTCATTTGAAACTGATGAGATTCTTAATTTTTTATTACACATAATTAAAGAGAGTACACATTATATTATAAAATAAAATAACACATAGATAGTTTGATAAGTTATAAAGATTATAAAAATATGAGCAAGAAATCATTTCAAAAAAGAGTACAATATTAATCACAAACTAATAAGTAATATGTAAGAATTATAATTAATGGCAAGTATTAAGTGATTGTAGAGTTTGTTCTTTTTTTCTTTTTCCTTTTATAATTGACGGTAGCTTTTTTTCATTAATGATGTTTTTAAACAACAACAATTTTTATTTTATCATAATATGATTTAATAATGATAAAAATGAATATTTTAAATAATCATAATTGATAATTTGTGATGATCCTATAATTTAGTAACAATAAAAATTATTATTATAATTTATGATAAATATTTTTTGTAATTATCAAATTATCATTAGAAGTGTGCAACTAATCGTCAATAGTAACTACACAAGCACTTATTTTCATTATTAAATAATTTATAAAAATCACTACAGTGATAAAATAAAACTTTTTATCACTGAATATAAACAATAATAATTTTGGTATTGTTACTTATTATTTTATTATTAATTTATTTTTTTAAGTATGAATTAATAAATCATTGTAGTATGTGTGTATAAATTAATAAATGAAAAAATAAAATAAAATTGCATGAGAGAAATATCGGAATGCATAGAATGCAACAAACCTTTTGAAAGAAAGAAAGCGGCGGTCTCAGAGAGAGAGAGACTCTGTCTCTCTCGTCCTAATAATCTCCTACAATTGCCCATACATACACCCGCCACATCTCTCTCTTTTGTTTCATCTCGCCCTTCTTACGCACCACGCGCTAAAAGTCCCACTTGAGCCTCAAACTAAGGATATTTCTTCCTTAAATTAAAAAAATAAAAATATGGGGATATTTATTTATTGTACTAATAATAATAATAATAATAATTATTATTATTATTACAATATTTAATTTAAAATAAGTTGAATTCGTCAACTTAGAGTCAGCACTCTTCACAAGAAGATTGAGCTAATTTAAAATTAATATTTTGATTGCTAATGTCATATCCAAGATATCTCATCCATTACTGTGGGACACTTTGCAAATTAAACACTAAAAAATACTATGACGAAAAATAAATGATAGTATATTATGACATTGAAATCTTTCAAATTGACCAAAACAAATAAGAAGAGTTCTAAATATTAAAAAAATTATGAAGATGTCTAAATATTAGACAAGTTAACAATATATATATATATATATATATCACTTAGCTTAGCGCAAGATTGCAGTTCTTTTTTGTTGTACTCAAGTAATAATCAGCCACAAGATGCATCTTCAGAGAAAGGTACATCTTGGTATATTATAGGTCCTGGCTATATAAAAACAAAGTAGAGTTTGTTTAAAATGAAAAAGAAAGTAAAAACTATTAGATAAAAACTATATTAATTTTCTAATCTTTGTAATAGCAAAATGTATTTACACTTAAAATTTCTAATTCTCTTTAAATCTAAAATTCCTACTAATAAGGAGGAATTATCAAAAGATTAAAAATGTCCTTAGTTTTAACCAAAATCTTAAAATAATCCCAAAATATGTGTCTTTTTAAATGAGTCAACTCGACCACTTAACCCAAATCCATAACCCTAAAAGATCTTGGTCCTATAAAGTAGCTACATGTACGCTCAGGACAGTAAACACGTAGACCTAATAGTATCGAGCCAACTAAACCGTTAATTATGAATACCCCTCATTTATTGTTAAAGGATCAATTAATGACATCAAGCACTCACTTATATACTAAATATTCCTATCTAGCGACCTTTATACTAATATTTGGCTTAACCCTTTGAACCAGAAAATGTTCACCTGAGCTCTCATCTTTGGTCGACCTCTCTATCATCGACAAATATACTATTTGTCATTTCTTGTGATATCAATAGGCGCTGTCTATGGGAAGTTTGGATTGAGTGTTTTGAATCTTGGGTTAGGTAAGGTTCATGGAAGCAACACCTAGTAAGAACATGGATACACCAAAAATTTAGACTAATTCGCCCTCATTGCAGCAGATACCTCCTACAACCAAACCCAAGCAAATGATGGGAATTACATGATTGGAGCCACAGACTTTGATTGAAATAGTAACTAATCGAGTCATAGATAGAAGGTTGGTAGGCACAGACCTGGCACCACAACCTACTTTCTCGAGGTAATTACTTTGAGAGAAATATCCAGCTCAAGATAGGAGAATGAAGGTAGTAGGAAGTGATGGGGATTCTAGGCAGGATGAAAGTTATCAAAGGCAATAATGAGGAAGCTACAAACACGCAGGCAAATAGAAGGGTGAGGTTGGCTAAAAGACATTCTAAGGGCAAAACTCCTACTAAGGTCCAAGAGATTAGTGACTAGGTAGAGTAGTTGAGTAGAAGGTTGGAAGGATTAAGAAAAAGGAGCAACCAGGATCCACTCTGCAAAAGAGAGGTTTTCCCTTCGATGCCAAGATCTTAATGGAAACGGTGCCAGTGGGATTTAAAATACCAAAACTTTCGAGGCATGAGAGAAATTTCGATCCTCAGGAGCACTTGATAGCATTTGAGCATGTGATGTAATTGTATAAGCTATCAGATGCAATCAATTGTAGAGAGTTTATCACCACTTTATATGGTAGAGCACAGGAATAGTTCACTTCGTTGGTGCTAGGAACGATAGTAACATATGACTGGTTATGTCAGAAGTTCTTATATTACTTCGCTAGCAAGAATAAGTCTAAGAGGCCAGCCATGTATTTGTTCACCATAAGACAGAGGGAAAATGAGACTTTGCGGGCATTCATGAGTCATTTCAACAATGAGGTCTTGGAGGTTCCTAACCTAATGTGGACATGATGGTCAACATTTTGATCCATGGTCTTAAGAAAGGACCATTGGCATCGGCGTTGTCCAGGGAACTACGTCAGGATGTGGAGACTTTAATAGAAGTAGCAGAAAGGTACGTGCATGAGAAGGAGATCAATGTGATAAAGGACAAGGAGTGGTTGAAGATCATGATAGAAACGAAGGTGCAGAAGAAAGAAAAAATAGGTCAATCTCGATCTGAAGAAGACCATCGGAGGTCCTCACCTCGACCAAGGTTTGACCATTAAACACTATTGCGAACTACTAGAATTGAAGCTATGTTCGTCGTTGCCTCTTCAGACATCATAAGGTAGCTGGCCAAGAAACGAGACACACCCAATTAAAGAAACTCAAAGTATTAATGTGTGGTTCATCAAGATAAAGGACATGATACAAAGAATTACTGCCATTTGAGGGATGAGATTGAAAGCTAATAAGGCAAGGATATTTGAAGGAGTTTGTGCAACATTCACATAAAGATTCCTGGGGGTAGTGGCAACGTAAAGATTAATCTTGGAGTAAGTCCCATAGCTTGTATAGGAGGCATAAGAGTGGGAAATACTAAGACACAGATAAAGGTCATGAGCCGTGTGAGGCTGATAACCTCTTGAAGAAGAGGGTGATAAATATGATAACTAGGGTGCCCATGGGAAGAGATACACACAATGCCAAGAAAAGGTATGCGTGAGTAGACCAAATAAATTTGCATCTTTACACCTTAGAAAAGGACACAAAACCTATAACCTTTAATTATAATGATTTGGAAGGAGTGATGCAACTGAATGATGATCCTATGGTGATACTGCAGATATCATGAATTTTTAGGTGCAGAAGGTGTTAGTGGATAACGATAGTTTAGTTGACATTATATTCATGAGCACATTGAAGAAGATGGACTTAGACATCACAACAATCAGACCAATAAGAACCCCGCTAGTACGATTTAGAGGGTATGAGGTCATGCCTTTAGGAATTGTCAGCCTCCCTACCTCTCTGGGAGTGGAGCTAAAGAGGAAAATAATTATGCTGAAGTATCTAGTGGTAAATTGCCCATTTGCTTAAAATGTAGTACTATGATGACCAAGACTCAACCATTTTTAGGCTGTTATGTCGACCTATCACCTAACGATAAAAGTTTCTAACTAGAGAAAAAATTGGAAAAGTGCGATACGACTAGAAGACAGCTCGGGTATGCTACAATATCTCATTAACAAAGCCTAAGTCCCAAGCAAGGGAAGGAAAAAGTATTAGAATTTAAAGTGGTTGGCAGTTGGAACTACTAATGAGTGTCAAGTTGAAAGATAATAAGAAAAGAACGATGGAGCCTATCGATCACAAGTAGATTAAATTCCAACTTGGAGACTCAAGCAGAACTATAAGGATAGGTGTGCAGATGAACCCTCGATCTAAAATGTTGATGATAAAATTCATCAAGGAAAATATAGATGTCTTTGCATGGGGGCTGGCGAATTTCAAAGGGATAGATCTAAAGGTCGTTATCTGCCACTTAAATATGGACCTCGATGCCCGACCTATTCAACAAAAGAATCGTAGTTTTGGGGTTGAGAGGAACAGGGTGATAGAAGAGGAGGTCAGGAAGTTGTTGGAGGTAGGTTTCATAGTTGAGGTGCAATTCACTAAATGGTTGTCCAATGTTGTTGTGGTCCCCTAGATAGGTAGGAGATGGAGAATGTGCACGAATTACATTAACCTAAACAAGGCTTACTCCAAGACTCATGCCTTTTATCTTGAATAGATGCATTTGTAGACTCCACAACAAAGTGTGCCTCATTAAGCATGATGGGCGCATACCAAGGTTACCACCAAATACGTATCGCTCCTAAGGATATGGATAAAATAGCTTTCGTGGTCGAGAATGGAGTACATTGTTATTGGGTTATGCCATTTGGATTGAAAAATGCAAGGGTGACGTATCAAAGGTTGCTGAATAAGATGTTCAGACACCAAATAGGTCACACTATAGAGGTCTACATAGATAACATGTTGGTCAAAAGTGAGCGAGAGGAAAAAACACATAGAGCATCTGAAAGAAGCTTTCAGAGTCATATGTCAGTATGGTTTGAAGTTGAATCCTGCAAAATACACCTTTGTAGTTAGAAGGGGAAAGTTCTTAAGGTATATGGTCATCGAGAGAGGGATTGAGGGCAACCTATAGAAAATAAAAGCTATCTTGAAATTGTCATTACTTAAGAATACTAGGGAGGTGCAACAGTTAACAAGTCGAATGGTCGCCGTAGGGAGGTTCATTGCGCGCTTGGCAGAAAGAAGATTATCTTTCTTCAAAAATTTGAGGAATCTCAGGGAATTTATGTGGACATAGAAATGTGAACAACCATTTCAAGATCTAAAAAAGTATCTCAGCTCTCTACCTCCTTTAGAAAAGCCTCTCCAGGGTGAACTTTGTATTTGTATATGTTTATAGCCCAAGAGGTTGTTAGTTTGGTATTGTCAAAGGACATGGGGAAGCACCACAAGCCAGTGTACTATATCAGTAAAGTACTGCAAGGGATAGAGAAAAGGTATAGTGATATCGAGAGGTTTGCATTGACATTGGTCATGACTGCTAGGCAATTAAGATTGCATTTCTAAACTTATCACATAGTAGTCCTGACCAACTAACCTTTGAGGGAGATATTACACAAACCAAACTTGTCTGGGAGGTTAGTAAAATACGCTATGGAGCTAAGCAAGTTCACAATAGAATTTTAGAATAGAATAGCTATGAAGGTGCAGGTGTTGGCTGATTTCCTAATAGAAATGGGGGAGGAAAGCACTAAACGACCTCTTGAGGTTAATACACTGGCAATGGGTCGATGGATGGTATATGTCGATTGATTGTCGATGGCTTGATAAGGAGGTTCTAGGCTATGGTTTTGGAGTTCGTTGGGCAATGATCTAGATTTTACCTTGAAGTTGCAATTTCAAGTGACAAATAATAAGGTAGAATACGAGGTTGTTATAGCTGCATTGAGAATGGTGAAAGAGATGCAGATCAGGGACCTCATTATATACATAAACTCTTAACTCATTGTGAACCAATTTGATGGGATGTATAAGGTGAAGGAAAAAACCATGAAGAAGCATTTGGAAAAGGTAAGAGGCTTAGCAGGATAAATGGAAAGGGTACAAATACCAAGGTCCAAAAATGAAAGGGTCGATTCCCTATCCAAGCTTGTCAGTATGATTAGTGGGTTGAGAACCAAAAAGGTGATGATAATCACAACAGAGGAGTTGACCATCACAACTAGAAGACCTTTGAGAAAGAAGTCATGGTTGCAGAGTTAGCCAACTTGGAGCGAGACAAATGGAAAAAGAAGATCTTATCCTACTTAAGGGATAAGGTTCTCCTAATTGATTTAGTAGCAGCACGGAAGACTCAAAGGCAAGCATCGAGGTTCACAATGTGGAAAAATGAGTTGTATAAGAAATCATACAATAGGCTACTCTTGAGGTGTCTTGATGTAGATTAGGTGGAATATGTCCTAAAGGAGATACATGAGAGTAGCTGCAAAAATTACTCGGTAGATTGAACATTGGCGCAGAAGGCCAGGCAAGGATACTTTTGGCCCATACTAGTTAAAGATGTTATCGAGTTTGCCAGAAAGTGTAAGAAGTGCTAGTTATTGCTAATTATACACGAACTTGATACATAAACTTGGTGCAGAATTGAAACTCATAAAGATCACCTATCCTTTCGACATGTAGGGGATAGGCATCATAAGGTTGTTTCCTTAGCAAGAGGTTATAAAAGATTTGTTATTGTTGCAGTTGAGTATTTTAGCAAGTAGGTTGAAGCAGAGGCTGTGGTCAAGATATCAGAAACAGAGGTCATGAATTTCTTATGGAGAAACATAGTATGTCATTTTGGGATACCTAGAATTCTCATTTCGAACAACGGTGCCCTGTTACAAGATATGAGGATTTTAGGCTGGTGCAAAGAGATGAAGATACAACAGAATTTCACATCTACGGGGCACCTCAAGTGAACGGCTAAACTGAGAAAACAAATCAAACTCTTTTAGACAACTTAAAAAAAAGGGCCTGGATAGATGAGTTGCTAGGAGTGTTGTGGGTTTATAGACCGATCCTTAGAACCTCAATAGGTGAAACACCATTCAATATGGTCTATAGGTCGGAAGTAGTGATCTTTGTGGAAATTGGGTTAGAAACTCTTAGGGTGTTGGAGTTCAACTAGGGAGGCAATACTATATAATGAGCTTTCAACTTAGATGTTATTCAAGAAGCTAGAGATGCGGCGGCACAGAGAATGATATTATAAACAAGGTAGATTGCAAGAAGTTACAACAAGAACGTGGAGGCAAAAAGTATGGAGGTTGAAGATTTGGTCCTGAAGAAAGTTAAAGTATCCAAGCAAGCTAGATCTAAATTGGGAGTGGGCTTTCAAGGTTGTGAAGATAACAAAGAACGAAGCATACAGGTTGCAGTTACTTGATGGGAAAGAGCTTTCATGACCTTAGGGAATACAGAATTTAAGGAAGTTCTATATTTAAATATGTCGTACCATCTAAAGTTTTGTAAATTATCACATCCCAAATGGGGGTGCGTTTGTATGATTATTGCATATATGTCACTGCTGTTATTTTCTTTTACACTTTTAATAGGATTGAAAGATCGAGATATCATAGGCTTGACTTGAGAAAGGTCAAAGATAGCAATATATTGAGATATCTAAGGCCTGACTTGAGAAAGGATGAAAGGTCTAGGGAAACTTCAAAAATTAACAACAAATCAAAGTATCCTCGGCCTAACCTAAGAAAGGTCGAGAAGCTTGAGACTACACCAAAAGGCGACAGTAGTTGAAATGTTTCAGTCATAACTTAAAAGAGGTCGAAGATTGTGATGAAAGTCTATAGCCTAAAAAAATAAAAAGATGTACTAAGCATGACCTAAAAAAGGTCTAAAGGTCTAAGATTGCGGCAAAAGTTGATAACAAACCACAGTATTTTACACCTGATTGGGAAAAGGTTGAAGGGTCTAGAATTGTATTAAAAACTAATAACTAGTTGCAAAATCTCGATCTGAGAAAGGTCAATAGTGCATAGATCCAAGCAGATATAACACTTATATATCAGGAAGCCTAGAACCTAATGCCTATTCTTCCTTGTGAAGTTGCAAAATTATGGAAAGAACAATTTATGGAAAGTAAAAATGATCGAGAACGAAAAAGAAGAATCTAAAGAAAAGAATTTTCATTTAATGTTTCATCTTGATGTTCACCAAGTTACGACCTCCTTACAAGGTAAAATCATGTCTTTGGGAGGTCGAGACATAATCAAAATATGCAAAAAGATGAAGCAAATTGACCATTTTACACAATCATCCTATCAAATAACTAGGTCGAAAGTGCAAAATATTAAATGAAAGTAAAACAAACAAAAAGACAATAAGGTTGTCAAAGGCATCTTTAGGGCTCTTCAAGTGCGGAGTTCGCTCCAAAAGGGTCGGGCTTCGATGTGCCAGGGACTTTGCCTCCGAGGTTGGACAACTCCTCAAAGATGTACTTGAATTCCTCTTTTGAAAAGTCTGGAAATGGGACGTTAGGGTAGTCTTCAAGCTCCTCTATCTTGCTGGGGTTGAGAAGATCCACTTCGAAGCCATTTTTTAGGCCACCCAATTTTTCAAGCTGAAATTGGCACTTGTAAAAGTTATCTTGCCCCTCGGTACGAGCTTTTTGAGCTACAACAAAGGTAAACACTTGCGATTGCATGAAATCCCGCACCTTTGAGTGTCATGCATTGAGGAGTTGGTCCTTGAAGGAGGTTGATTTTGTATAGTCCTTAAGGCTTTTCTTTTGATCGGCTTCAAAATGCTTTTCTTTCATGGCATCCATCTAGGCGAATAGCTTGCTGACTCTATTTTGGGAGGTCAACAGGTCGTTCTTCAGCTGCTCAATCTCTTTTTCCAATAGCTTGACCTTTCAATCTTTCTCAGCAATGATGGAATCTTGAGCCTAGATCTCCCTCCAAAGTTTCTCCAGTTTAACTCGTAGGTCGTCAACTTATTCATTTGTGATTACTTGACAATCACAAAAGAATGTGTGCTACAAGGCTATTTGGTGAGCCAAAGTGGTAGCTTGAAACAAAAAGGTAAGGGTCAAGAAGGGTTGAAGAAATCGGAGTAAGGTAGGTTATTAATGACATACTTGTATTAAATTATGTGCTAGATACTCCTTCGCAAGGTAGTAGTATGTTGACATCAATAGCGCTTGGTCATGCTCATGTAATACACTGTTATAGAGGTCGTAGGACCTATACCCTACTTCACTACCCAAAATGGAGGGGATATTGACTGAAGGTTGAAGCAAAGTAGTATTTTGGTGCGAAATTAAACGTAGTACCTCCAGCTTTTGAGTAAGCCGACGAGCTCCTTCTAGGGCCTCATTGCCAACAGAGGGAATAGGTAGAGAGGGCGGAATGGTTGTTGATGGAGAAGCATAGAGACTGGCAGAGACTCAACAGTGTAGTGATGTTTGATGCATATCGTGGGGCCCTCAGACTACGTGGAGCGACTATCAGGACTTGCTGATGAAGTTTTCACCTCGACCTTCGCTAAGAACTTGCTCTATAGTGATGGTCGGGCCCTCTTCCATCACTTCTCAAGTTTAAGGAGTTGGGTTAGCAAGCTCATCAGAGGGTGGGGGTACAAATCAAAGTGGTGTGGGATCCAGAATGATCAACCTTGTACCCTCAGCATGTTGAGGGGTCAGTAGGCCTGGAGCTTTCATCGAGAGCGGCTTTTAAGCCTTTTCATCTTTCTTATGCTTTTTGGCAATTGTGACCTCAGCTTTTTTCTGCCTCATCAAATTAGCGGTCATTTCCTTGAGCGCCATCATCTCTACGAAAAATGAACAAGTAAAAATGAAGTTAGGCGATACAAAGAATAGGGAAAAAATAGTAGTAATTACCCAATGTCTTCCTTGGTTGAAGCCTAGCAAGAGAGAGGCTGGCGAGTTTAAGGGTCTCCTCACTGAAGAAGGTTGGGAAATCGAACCATTGAGTAGTTAAACGCTCATCGATGAAACCTTCCTCCCACAAAGGCCCATCGTTGGAAAAAAAGATCAGCTTATTGTCTCTCTATTAGGAGTTTTGATGTAAACCTATTTATTACGCCAAGAGCCAGCAGAGCTCGGGAGGTTGATCAGAAATTTAAAACTTTGATAGGCTATCACATAGTAAAAGCCCCAATCTCCCGAGCGAGTTGAGGGGTTGACATGAAAAAGATACCAAAAGTTGACAAAAGAAGGTTCGACATTAAAATAACGCATAATCGCAATGAAACCTATAATGTTACAAATAGAGTTAGGTACTAGTTGGGTCAAATAAATCTCTAGAGTTCTGATGATATTAGTTAAAGGCTTGGATATTAGGAATCTTAACCTAGCCTTTGAAATAGGAAAATGGAAAGCTAGACAATTTGTCGGAAGCTAATGCATTTTTTGCCTAGTTTGAGGCATTATGATCCTATAACTCTTGGGAATAAAGAATTTATTATGAAGAGAGGCGAAGACTTTGGGACCAATTTTGCTTGGAGCATTGAGGGGGTTGTTCTCATCGTTAGGGTTCACAAAGAAATGATGTGGTAACCCAGCATCACGACCATTCTGATCGGTGCTCAATGAGGAAAATGAAGAAGAGAAAGGGCCACTGCTACTAGTATCTCTGCTTACCCTCGAAGAAGGGAGAGGAGAAGGAGAAGGTGAAAAAAGAGGTGGAGAATTATTAGCCATGATGCAATTATTACAGTTAATAAATAACAATATAACAAATGATAAAAAAAAAAGGTGCTTAGAAAGCAACAAAAAGAAAAACTAAGGTGTCGAAAGATCGACACCTATTTGCCATATTGGAAATAAAGTATTTATTGATGGGGAGGTCAAGAGATCAACGCTTATTTGATAGGAGATTATCGCAAATCAAGGGCGGACTTGATGGAAAGGTTGAGATTATCAATCTAAAAGGAAGATAGGGAAGTAGGGAAATGAATGAAGCAAATAGGATTAGGGGAATCTATTTATAAATGCCCTTATTCTTAACCAAAATCTTAAAATAACCCCAAGATCTGCATTTTTTTAAATGGATCAATTCAATCACCCGACCCGAATTCATAACCCGAAAAGATCCTAGCCCTCTAAAACAGCCACCTATATGCTTAGAAAAGTGAACATGTGGACCCAACATTATCAAGCCAACTAAACTGTTAACTATAAATACCTCCTCATTTATTGCAAAGGGAATCAATTAATGATATCAAACACTTACCTATACACTGAATATTTCTACCTAACAACCTTTATACTAACATTTGGTTTAACCTTCTGATCCAGAAAACGCTCACTCGAACTCTCATCTTTGATCGACTTCTCGACTATCGATAAATATACTATTTGTTATTTCTTGATACATCACCTACTTTATATGAAATGCACAACTTTTTATGTAGAAAATTTTCTTTATCCAAACATAATTTTCATTTTCAAGGTTATAAAGTCCTTATTTTTAAATAATATATTTAAATATAAATTCACTGTAAAAATATTTTTTAATTTTTAAAAATAAAATAAAAACATAACCAAACGGAATATAAGTACAAAAGTACATGATCGGGTTTTCGAAGTAAAATGCGCGCGTGTCGGCACGCGTTCTCCGAGAAGGTATTACTGCATGTGGCATCAATTAATCCTCCCTCTGTCTCTGCGCCTGATGATTAATTTAATACAAAAATGTGTGTTACAGCGCAGATCTAGTGAATGAGCCTACAGCCTACTCCGTCTCCAGGCCTACAACTCTACAACCAGTACGGCTACTTTCTCTTTCTTTCTCGCTTTCTTTTTATTTATTTATTAATTTATTAGAATTGTGTCTCAAATTACGAGGATTGTCCTTCGTCTCGAGCCCACCGCGCTCTGTCTCTGTCTCTGTCTCTGTCTCTCTATAAAATGTGTCTTATTAATATACATATATATATATTATATTATACAATCAATATACTTACTTAGACACATGTTTTTTAGTGTCGTGAATGATGATGGGTTGATTCTCCGACCCAAAGATTGATGGATAGATCTTTTAATATTTCTAAAATTTTCACATTTCAAATTTCTCAAAAAAGAATAAAGAAAAAAAAGGAATTATATCTATTAAACATCATTGGGCCAGTTTGGTTTTATTTTTATTATTTTTAAAATTTAAAAAAATAGTTAATAAAAATCAGTTGAAGGTAAATTCATATTTTGGATAATATTATTGAAAAAAATAATTATTATGTTGGTTTTAGTAAGTTATAAGTGGAGAGAGATAATAATAATAATAAAAAAAAGACATACAGATTATTAAAAAAAGATATATAAATTATTAAAGAATATATTTTAAAAATAAAAATAAAAATATATTAAGTGAAGATAAATGTGAATTGATATCATTGCACCTTTTGGAGGGGGTTGCCATAATTTTCATTTTGCAATACTCTTTATATCATTGTTATTATGTGAAAATTAAAAAATATTAATTTTCACATATTTTTATTAGAAATATGACTTACTATTATTTTTAACTTTTTTAAATCTACATTGTTATTCTATTATTATATTAATTAAATTTAAATTTCATTTCATTTAAAACATAAATGATTATTTTAAGAAGCACATCTTTGAGGGTATAAAAATAGGCTCTAAGTGACAAAAAAAGAAAAAAAGGAAAAATAAATATCCATCCATAACACTTATCCTAATTATTATTTTCTAACAAATATTCAGGACAATATTATTTTCATATCCAGAATTTAACTAATTTTTAATTTTTACTGAAAGTATAAAAGGAAAATAAAATCAAACTGCCTTAGTTACAAAAATCGGAAATCAGGATTTTTCTATGTTTGAATCTTGAATTTTGAAAAGAAAAATGTTAAAGAAATACTTTAAATTATTTAACTATATGCTTTAGTTTCATATATTTATAATATTTTTTCCTCGCTAATCTTCTTAATCCTAATGTAGCATTAAACTTGCTAAAAATGTAATAGTTGAATATCAGATGTACAAAGGTGAACACATAACACGAATTTGAATTTATTATCATTTCTAAAACAATTATTTATCTATAAAAAGATAATTAAATTTATGACTTCATTGGCAAAGGGTGACATCGCTCGATCTTCAATTGGTAAGTATGATTTAATTCGAATACTAGGATGCTCTTCCAATTTCAAATCTATAATAAAGCTCAAATTTATTCATCCTTTTTCACGTGTTGACGAATATAAAAGCGTTTTCATTTCTGCAAAGATGAGTTCAATTAGAGGAGTTTGGTTTGAAATATTTTGAAAAATATTTACCCCCTTCCCCTTTATTTATGTTTTCGAAAATTATTGTCATTTTCGATAGTATTTGAAAATCGATAACCATCCCCCTATACACAATTTTATTGAGATACTCCTTATTTTATTTTCAATTTATTTCTTCTAAATTTGCCCATCAATCTGTCATTACATCAATAAAATATAAATAAAATTTAACATAAAATATCTATTATTGTATTAAAATGATTAAAATATATATATATATATATATTACATTTTGAAAAGATAATTTTAAGTATGAATAATAAACACCTCTAAAATTTTCAATAATCTACCTATCGTGATCATTATATTCAAATAAAATATTCAAATGCAATCTCTTTTTTTTTGTTTTCAAAATTATAATTAACTTTTAATTTATAAAAGATTTAAAATATAAAAATAAAATTATATCCATACGTGCCTGCAAAAAATGAACCATATTCCGATCCGCACTCTCGACCAGCCTATTTTTTCTGAAAAAGATAACTCACACCCCAATAAATTAGACAAAATGAATTTTTAAATCAATCTAACAATTCCATGGGTAATAATTTTAGTCCAAACACATCTCCCATTCAAATAAAAAATTTACACTAAAATGAATCCAAACAAAGTGTTAAAACCTCCTGACTTGTGTAATTATACATTCATCAAGAAAGGCATGTAAAACAAATGGGGACATGATATGATTGATGTATTCGAGGGGCAGGGCGGGTGCGTGGGTGGGTGCGGGGAAGTAGGTGACCACCGGATCTATACATCCCGCGATTTCCTCTGCCGTACATTTTGTCCCCTTCCTCTCCCAACTCCCTACCATCTTTCCTTTCCTTTCCTTTCCTCACGCCCTGCCCCACGTCGTAGCCGTCACGCGCCTCCTTTCGCCTGGTGTGCCGGAATGCTGGCCGACAATCCCCGAGAATCTACAAATAACTAGCGAAACAATAAGAATAAGACCATACGGAAAACTATCAGATTTGCGGGATAAGCAAATTTCTAAATTAACAATTTCAATCCCCCTAAAAGTTTCTCAAGAATTTACTGTTTTCCGCTCAAAAAATTCACAAGACACTTCCATGCATTTAGGAAACATATAATTATATATATATATATATTTAAGTTGCAAATGCGACCATCTGATCTAAACGTTCTATTTTCTAGAGAATAAGCAACTTACATTAGATTTACAATGATCATACACAAAGAAGACTCAGATCAGCAACAAACTGAAAACTATAACATAAACATTGATTCTCTTTCCATGGAACAATAGAATGTCTTGTGAATGTCATTGTTAAGATTAAAGGTTTCCAAGTAAGTCTATGGTTAGTCAAAGAACCTTGCATTCATTATATTAGATATCAAAGAAAATCTATTCTGCTTCAAAAGAGGCTACTGTTTTTATGAATAAATGAATATGTCATCTTGTCACTTTTTTAGCAATGGCATTTTTTTAATGTGGTTTCATCCTAGAAGGATTTATACAAACCAATTATTCAATCATTCCCCTGAATTTTTGGGCTATCTTTCGAGCATGCAGATGAACCCTTCCATGGTAAATGGAATCCAACATTGGCATCAATTAGGAGAGCAACTTCTTTGAACTCGTCTCTTCCCATTGGGATGTCACAGAGCTAATTATATACCAGAACTTTCTTTCTTTCATTAAAGTCGTATTCCAGAGAATTCATTTCTAGCCAATAACGCTGTTAAGAAGTTTTCGAGGGCCTGTAATGAGATACATTACTGTGGCAGAGCCAGAACACTTTCTGTCTTCATTAAATCTTGAAAACATCACGATCAAATTACTTAAGCGAAGAAAGCTAATTTATCAGTGGTTAAGGGTTGAGCAAGAAAATTAAGAAAAGAGAGATTGAGGTTAGCGAGTACCATGACTGGATGCACCATTTCCTGCCTTCCTGTGCCTCATAATTGCTGGAGCACAAGCATTTTGTTTTTCAAGAAGGGAACAACTTGTGTGTTCATCCTTTGTCTTTATGGTTGAGGTTACGCTCCTTCCAATCTACTCACAATCTTAATAATTCCTCGAGCACAAGAAAAATTTGTAGTTGAGAAAGAAGGAACTTGTTATTTTACACTTCTATCTTCAAGTTTACAGAAAAAGTGATATAAATATAGCAATTGGTACAATCCGTGCTTGCGATGCATACAGAACTCCTGGCATTAGCAATGACTGCCCAAAAGGATGTTGATTATTAGCAACAAAGTGACTGTGATAAGTTTACTGTATATTATATGCATCCCCACCTTCCTTGATCGACATTTGATCTGTTAGCCAATGATGATATGCATTGGATGTTGCAGAAATGCAGCAATCTGAACGCTTTAACTGCCATTGAGATCCAGCAGCCCCAACATGCAAACTAAAACTTATCATCAGGCGTAAAACCCCTCTGCAGCATCTCATCATGGAACTGAAACGCTTCCTTTAAATTTTCTTGTGAGACATGACCGTTTATTAATGATGTGTATGTGGATCTATCAGGATTGACACCCTTCTCAATCATATTTCCGTATATCGTATTGGCTTCTTGCATTCTACCAAGCTTACAAAACTGATCCAAAATAACATTATAGGTAACTAAATCTGGTACGAGGCCCTCTCTTTCCATTTGATTCACTAAGTCAAAAGCTATGTCAATATTCTCCTTTCTCATAAATCCATGTATGAGAGTGTTATAAGTGACACAATCAGGAAAAATTCCTCTGGATTTCATCTTCTTCAGAAATCCAAATGCCTTTGCTGGTTCACCATGCCTGCAATAGCCCTTGATAAGAGAATTGCAAATAACAATGTTGGGCTCGACACCTTTATCAACCATCTCATCCCACAATTTAAATGCATCATACAGAAAGCCACTGTTACAAAATCCATTAACTAGAGTACCGTATGTGATAGAGTTAGGGCGCATCGTTTTAGAAACCATGTCATCCCTCAACTCCACGGCTCTTTCCATTTCACCTGCCTTGCAAAATCCATCAATCAAGGTATTATATGTAACGACATCAGGTTTCAGATTTCTCTGAAGCATAGAATCAAATAAGTTCAGTGCTTTATCCATGTTTCCAGCCTTGCAATGTCCATTTATTAGAGTTGTATAAGTGCAAAAATCAGGAAACACACCCCTTTCCACCATCTCATTGAAAAGTGCCAGTGCTTCGCAAAGCATCTTTTCTCTGCATAAGCCATTCAAGATAGCATTGTAAGTCACCACATCCATTTGGCAACCCAATTTCAGCATCTCATCACGCACCTTCATGGCATCTGACACAGCCCCATGTCCACAGAATCCACCAATCAGAATGGTATAAACAATTGTGTCAGGTATGAGGCCTTTGAACTGCATATCCTTGTAGTAAGCCATCATCCGATTAAGATCCCCAGTTCTTGAAAATAAACCAATAATTGAACTGTAACTAACCAAATCTGGGACTACACTGTGACGCAACATCTCACGAAAAATACCCTCAGCTTCTACCACATTATCCTTCCTGCAACATTCAACTAGCAATGTGTTGTAAGTGGCAGTGTCTGGACGCAGCCCAATCTGCATCATCTCATTTTGAGCTTCCTTCACTCTTTCGTACTGCCCATTTTTACACAAACCATTGACAATTGAATTATAAGTCAGAAGACACGGCTCCAACCCCTCATCCCTCATCAATTTCATCATCTCGAGACCTTTCTCAACTTGCCCTTCACGACAATAAGCATTGATCAAAGTGTTATACGTCACAATATCTGCAAAGGTCCCTCTTTTCTCCATTTCCATTAGAAACTCCTTTGCTTTCTCTATCTTGCCATCCTTACAGAACACATTTACCATGATATTGAGCGTGTAAGCATTCAAATCCATTCTACTCCTCACCATTTCCTCAAACACTTCTCTGGCCAAATCAACCCAACCAATTTTACCAAGTCCTCCAAGAAGACTATTACACGCATTAATAGAAACATACACGTTCCTGATTTTCAACGCACGAAACGCCTCAACGGCCTCCCTGAACTTCCTAGCTTGCACGTAAGTCCTAATAAACAAATCAAAAACATATAAATTCGATCCACATTTCTCATAAGTGCCCAACAACGAATCAACAATCTCAACTCTAGAAGCCCCACTCCTCCTAATCATCCTTAGAATCAACGCCTGTGCGTCAGATATTCTCTTACTTCTCACTAACACATGTACCGAGGCGCTTAGAGACCGTGATGAATGCTTGAAATTCGGGTAATTTCGAGCAATTAAATCAATAAATTTCTGACCAATAAGCAAATCATTGCGACATTCGTGAAGAACTTCCGTATATGTTGTTGGGTTTAGCTGATTAAATAAATGGGCGTTGATGGACTGACCTCTCTTTAAAGCCCACAAAAACTTTTCGAGCAAAAAAGAATCCGAAGAAACGGTCTGCGTAGAATCATATGAATAGCTGATAGGGCTGTGAGTAGAAAAACACTGTGCTGGTCTGGTGCATTTCCCGCACCGGGAAACTGGCCGCCTTGCCGCCATGGACGAGCGAAGAGTGACCGAGGACATTCTTTTCTCGCAGGAGGCCGATTTTATGAAAATGAAAAGGCGTGCGTGCGCGTAATTACGACATTGAGCAGTAAGAATTTTACTTCGAGGTCTTATTGATTGGTTAATTGTTAGTGTAGTCGATGGGACATTCTTTGTTAGTCTCCACACCCGCGAGCTAAGAATTATTGATATTAATTATAAACGTTTATAATTACTAAGATAGATTAATTAGAAAAATAATCTCTAACTCTATTTTCAATTTAGTGTTTAGTTCTTATTCAAATTTTTACATATCAAATTTTTTATTTTTCACATAATTTAGGAATCACTCCTTATATCTCTTATAAAAATCTATATACCTTTGTATTTGAAAAAAAAACAAAAATACCTGAGAAATTCGTTTATCTTTTCAAGAAGAATGCTTTCCTCTTTTCCCTTTCCTGCCTAAAATCGACTTCTCAAGGCGCCAAAAGAAAAGGGTACAAACTTATTCTTCCCCTGCCATTGACGTGAGAATGAGAGAAGAAGCAGTGAAAAGAAAAAAAAATACACCAAAATTTCTGTCATTTTTCTGCAACAACAGAAGGAAAAATATTTGCAAAGAGAAGTCGAGTACAACAAAAAGTGAGTAAAAGAAACACAGGTATATTTTATGAATTTGCAATTTCAAGTGTCAGTGATTTCTCAGTGTTTAGGATTTTTATTTATTTTTTAGTTGTTAAACACTTGAACCCATTTGATATACATATGATTTTTATTATGAGATGGGAAGTTTCTTATTTGTATTTGAAGGTTATGAAAGTTGTACTATACCTTTTTGGGGTTTATATTTCTTTTTACCTAAAATTATATGGTGAAATTATACGGTAAAACTGTTTGAAAGTAGTAGTATATTAATAGAACATCCAAGCTTGCAGTACATATTAGGCAAAAGTGTAGTATATGATCCGCGTAACTACAGTACATTTAGAAGCAAATGTAGTATAAAATATTAATGTTGGAGTACACATTGAGGAAAAATCTAGTATATAAGCTGCAGTACATTTTAAAAGCAAATGTAGTATTCAAACTTGCAGTACATATTAGGCAAAATTATAGTATATAATCTGCGTAGCTGCATTACATTTTAAAAACAAATGTCGTATACATATTCAAACCTGGTGTACATATTAGGCAAAAGTATAGTATATAATTAGTGTAACTGTAGTACATTTTAAGAGCATTTGTAGTACAAAAATATTTAAGCCTGTAGTATACATTAAATGAAAGTGTAGTATATAATATGTGTATTTGCAGTATATTTTAGAAGCAACTGTAGTATAAAACATTCAAACTTGAATTATACACTAACTGAAAGTTTAGTATAATATATTATGTATTTCTGAAGTACATTTTTTAAGCATTTTTAGTACAAAATATTCAAATTTTTAGTACATATTATCTAAAAGAGTTGGTTTATTATCTATTTATATACTAATTTTGTTTATCTGATTGCAACAAAGCCAAGATATTATGAGGTCTGCTTTCATTGCTCCCCTCAATTTTTTTTAGAGTAAATTGGAGATTGTGAAGTCTGAGATGGGGTCAAAATATTTTGATGCATTGAAGAAGACCCATTTCTATATATACATAGATATGCTCAAGTTAAGGTCAAGCTTCATTAGGCTTGAAGCTATACTTAGGAGGTTTGATCCAAAAAAGTAGTCATTTCATTTTTTAGAGGGGGTTAAGGTTCTTTTTTTCTGCAGCTGAATTTTCTACGGTTTTAGAGTTACCATATGTGGGGCAATATGTTGATATAACATTGAAGATAAAATCTTCAACCTTTGACAGCTTTTTTTCTGGAAAATTGCAGAATATAACTAGATCTAAAATAGCAAATAAGTTTGAGGAATATGTATATAAAGACAGTGAGAAGGACTTGAATAATTTTTGTAGGTTGTACATACTTCTTGTTTTTAATTATTTTTTATTTCCAATATCTAATTATTGGATTCCATGATTTTTCCTACCATACTTGGACAAGTTATCTAGAGTTGGTCTATTGGCATGAGGCATAGTTGCATACAATTTTTTTATCCAAGATATGAAGAATGATTTAGGAGTAGGTGGAGAAAGAACCAAGAAGTATATTGATAGGTGCACAGTTAGTTTGATGGTAAGTGTTTGCTTTATTTTTCTAATAACATTAATTATATTTATAGTTATTGACTTCACTAATGAGTTTGTTTGAGTTTTTATGCTTTTACCGATGGAAGAATAGCAAACTCCCACGTAATGTGGAGAAGACAAAGAATAAATTGAAACAAATTACAGAAAAAATGGTAATAATTGTAATAATTCATTATTAGCTTTATGTATAAGAATTTGAATTTGATAATTATTTTTATTGTAATAGGTTGTAGCCCTCAACCCTACTCTAGAGGAGTTACAATTGGCAATTTTGATTAAGAAATCAAAGGTTGCCAATACTACTATCAGTGAAGTCCATGTTTGTGATTATACAATATATGAACTAATTATTGCAGCTAAAGTTAAAGAAATTAAATCATTAAAAGAAAAATTACTTTATTCGATATAATGTTAATGAAGGAGTAGGGTGAGGAGAAGCATCTAGTTAAGGATAAGATTGAAGGGAGGAGCTTGAACAGAAAGCTGATGAATTTGTACATGAGGGGGCGGGGGGACTTGATTTGGTAGATGAAGCACAGAAAGAAGGGGATGCATATGAAATCATGGTAGATGAAGAAAGTCGAACAAAACATTGTCATAATCCTTCAGATTCCCCCAAACCTTTGAAGACAGAAATTTATGTATCAATTCCAGCGGTTGAGTTCAAGGAATTTGAGATTGAAGTGGCAAATTTATTGTCCTCGATTGTGATAAATGTGCATAATCGAGACGACATAAAGTCAAAATAGAAATCTCTAGATTTTGTCAGCCCCCTGAGCACCACATCAACCAAAAGAGCAAAACAAGAGATAAAGACCTATGGTCCGCTTCTTCATCCTCATCTATGTGTAAAAAAAAAAAAAGAACAAAAAGAGAAGAAGATGTTGTCAACTACTTAATATTTTAAGTTTTTGCTATTTGCATTTCATTTGTAAATTGTCTATTTGTAATAACTGTAATGATATCTTATTCTTGATTGGTTGATATTTGTACTTAATGAGATCATATCTTATACTTCATGTTGGTGATATTTGTACTTAATGTGCTGTGTCTTTTGTACTTCAAGTTGGTGATATTTATATTTAATGTGCTATTCTTTTGCACTTCATGTTGGTGATATTTGTACTTTATGTATTGGTCTTTTGTACTTGATAGTTAATTCTTTATACCTAATGTGCTTGAACTCTGTACTCCATTTTAGCTATATTTTATACTTCAATAGAGGATACTTTAATAATAGATACTTTGCACTTAATGTGCTTGAGTTCTGTACTCTATTTTGGCTATTTTGTACTTCAATAGGGGATACTTCAATAGTTGATACTTTTCACTTAATGCGTTTGAGTTCTGTATTCCGTGTTGGCTATATTTTGTACTTCGATAGGGGATACTTCAATAGTTTATACTTTGCACTAAATGTGCTTGATTTCTGTATAGTTGATACTTTGCACTTAATCTACTTAAGTTCTATACTCCATTTGGTTATATTTGTACTTCAATAGAGGATAGTTCAATAGTTGATATTTTGTACTTAATGTACTTGAATTTTGTACTCCATATTGGTATATTTTGTACTTCAATGGGGGATACTTCAATACTTGATACTTTGTACTTTATGTGCTAGCCTTTTGTACTTCAATTGTTAACACTTTCTACCTAATATGCTGTGTTTTGTATTATAGAAAATCAAAGACATCAGTCCAATCCATGTGGTTGAGGAACCAACCGGCCCAAAGATTAAAGCGTCTGATCCCTATAAAGGATGGACTGATTATAGAGGTTGTGAACTTATTCCAGTAGAAGAGCGAGAAGTCATCGACAACTTTGTCAAAAGAGATAATTTGGGGTAACAAAATTTGTTTATTATTTTTCTTTTGGATAAATTGGTGTCTGAACTAACAATTAACAATTGTGTAGGGTAATTGTTTAGGAGGGAGCAAGACAGTTTCTAGATGGAAGAAACTTTTGTGAGCTCTTATTTGGAGGAGAACTTATTAGTGACATAATGGACTGCTACATGTCCATATTAGATTGCCCGTCTTTTGGCAACAAGTGTCACCACAAGGTGTGGTTTACGTGCGCAATAACGCAAGTATGTGGTGGTTTCCTAACTTAATTTAGCTCATATTTTCAATGAGTATAACCATTTATTTTATACTTCATAGGCTGATATATTAGACAGACTCGAGGGACGTAACTTGAAGGATATGACGGATGAAGAATTTGTGGAGATGATACCTACACTTAACTTTTTCACCCATAATGATTTGGAAGACCTCACATTGGATGTTGTGAACCAGTGTCGTTACATAATTCTACTAATTTGTCGGAACGGTCATCGGGTTTTGGTTGTCCACGACACAGCTACTCATTTTTTCTTGTATATGAATTCAATAATGGCAGCCAGATATAAACTGACAGCTATTGCTATTGTAAGTTTGCTTTCTTTCCTTGTGATTTCTTCATAAAGTAGGGAGTCAACAACTGATCAATATTTTTGTAAGCTTCATTCTATTCACGGTACATGAGGATTTCATTGGGGTGTCATGTGGACAAATACATGAGGCCAAAACAAATGCAGACAGTAAGAAGGTACAGTGGATTGCGATGTTTATATGTGCCTTTGGGTATAATGTTTTGCTAGAGGCACCCTTGAGTTTTGGAAGTCTGCTAGAAAAATTGACATGGACAAATATCGTGCAACAATGACATATACAATATTAAGTCATAAAAATGTCAGAATTTGAATCACACTTTGTATGTAAATACATATATAAATTGAAGCATACTTTGTATATAATATTATTTTGTATGTAAGTGTAGTTTTTCATTAAGCATTTATAATATTTTAAATTGAAATTGGGCAGTGAATTGAGTACAATTTGAGAAAAATAAAGTATAAAAGTGAAAAAAATAAAGTATAACTGTTGCGCTGATATATAATATGCCAAATTTCATGAAAGTTAGGCAACGAATTTGAGTACAATATGAGAAAAATAAAATGCAAACCCAAAAAGACAAGGTAATAAAACATGTATCATTGAAGCACACTCCAATTCCATTGAACACAAGGCATGAATTTGAGTATAGTTTGATAGAAATGAAGTACAAATTTAGAATAAATAAAGTATAAAATGTGTTTCGCTGAAGTACACTTCAGTTCAATTGAAAATGCCGAGTGATTTTGAGTACAATTCGAAGAAAATGAAGTACAAACCCAAAACAAACAAAGTATAAATTATTTTTTGTTAAAGCACACTTTGATTCTGCCAAAATTGGGTAGTCAATTTGAGTATAATTTGAGTAAAATGAAGTACAAATCCTGAACAAACATAGTATAAAATGTGTTTATTTGAAGTTTACTTCAATTCACTTGAAACTGAGCAAGGAATACGAGTACAATTCGAAGAAAATAAAGTACAAATCCAAAACAAACAAAGTATAAAATGTGTTTCGTTGAAGTACACTTCAGTTTCATTGAAACTGGGCAACAATTTGAGTCAAATGAAGTACAAAGCCAGAACAAACAAAGTATAAGACGTGTTTTTTTGTAGTTTACTTCAATTCAACTAAAATTGGGTAGGGAATATGAGTACAATTCGAAGAAAATGAAATATAAACCCAAATCAAACAAAGTATAAAATCTATTTCATTGAAGTACACTTTATTTCCATTAAAATTGGGCAACCAATTTAAGTAAAATGAAGTACAAACCTTGAACAAACAAAGTATAAAATGTATTTCTTTGAAGTTCACTTCACTTCAACTGAAATTAAGCAGGAATTTGAATACAATTCAAAGAAAATGGAGTACAAACCCAGAACAAACAAAGTATAAAATATGTTTCGTTGAAGTACACTTTAGTTCCACTGAAATTGGTAGTCAAGTTGAGTAAAATTTGAGTAAAATGAAGTACAAACTAAGAAAAAACAAAGTATAAGATGTGTTTCTTTGAATTTCACTTCAATTCAATTGCAACTAGGCAGAGAATTTGAGTACAAATCGAAGGAAATGAAGTACAAAATCATAACAAACAAAGTATAAAATATATTTTGTTGAAGTACACTTTGATTTCAATGATAATTTGAGTATGACTTGAGGGAATTGAAGTACAAACTTAGAACAAATAAAATATAAAATGTGTTTATTTAAAGTTCACTTCAATTCAACTGAAGTTAGGTACGAAATTTGAGTACAATTCAAAGGAAACAAAGTACAAACCCAAAACAAACAAAGTATAAAATTTGTTTTGTTGAAGCACACTTCAGTTCCATTGAAACTGAGCGGCCAATTTAAGTAAATGAAGTACAAATTCAAAACAAGCAAAGTATAAAATATTTTTGGTTGAAGTACAAAATTTAACTAATTTATTGATTCTTACAGGTTCGATGATTATGCCATGTTCTACCATACCTTTTACACTTAATTTCACATTTCTCAATTTGTGATGGAATTCTCTGTATCCTTCTATGCCTAAACTGAGATCGAAAATTAGGTGCATTAATGAGGCCATCATCATCTGGTGGGAACAAATTCATATCAAACGTAGAAATAAGGTTTATCATTGCTTGGTATGCTTGTTGATACATCTCAACTCGATAGTATTGATAAGTGAAATTATACGATGAAAGTGACCTTGACTTGATATAAGCACAAGCATGTTTACATGGTATTTTATCAATATGCCATGCTTTGCACGAACAAACCCTGCCATGTAAATCTATAGCATACGATTTATCTTGCTCAATCACCTCAAAAGCTCCAATCGCTAGACATGATAACTTTTAAGTTATAAGAACGCATATGATTGATTGCCAACTTCTTCTTTTGCTTGGGACATATTTGACCAACCATCTTATGAGATTCTTCTCATCGATCATGAATCATAACCATTATTTGTGTGCGTATGTGATCAACCATGGTTGCAACTGGCATAAATTGAGCTGGTTTAACCAAATTATTCCAACATTCTACTTGATTATTGTTTATGACCCCCCATCAATCTCCACTGAATAAGGAATTTGCCTAACATGGTGGGTCAGACTGCATAACAAAGTCTCTGGCAAGAAGCAATGGCTCCAAGATGCTGTCTATATGTCATGTATACTTTTGCCTTGTAGGCGTATATGCAGCTTTCATGAAAACAGAGCACCAATGTTTCTTATTGTGTAGAGGGTACTTTCTTAATACCTAAATTTAAAATAATAGAATAGTAACGTGCTAAATATTATGAATTAGAGTTTATTTCATATAGTTATTTCACAAACAAAGATAAAGTACACTTACTTGTTTTTTAAAGTTATCCACTAAGCGTCTCAAGCAATATGCATGGTGGCTATCGAGAAATATCATGGGGATGGCTTTAAGAAGACTTGGATGTTGATCGGAGAAAAAAGTGAACTTTGATAAGTCAGGTAGATATTGCGAATCTAAGATATTTTGTAGCTTGAAGTAGAACCACTCCTAAGTAATATCATTTTCAGAGTCAACAACTGCATATGCTAGTGTAAATAAGTCATCATTAGCATCTCTATTGACAGCATTGAGTAAGTATCCTTTGTATTTATTTTTAATATGAGTGCTATCTAAAAATATCAACAGCCTGCATGCCCTGAGAAAATCAATAAGGCAGGCATTGAAACATATAAATAGCCGATGAAATTTTTGACTAATTGGATCAATCTCATAGTCTATAATACTTTTAGGGTTTGTCCTCTTCACAGCATCACAATACCACCTCAACTTATCATAAGATCCTCTCTCAGTGCCATAGATGTCTTAGATAGCTAATTCCTTACCCATCCATGCTTTATGGTACCTAAGTTCCACACTATATTCTCTGTGGACATCTTTCAATATGATAGAGGGCCGATAACATGGCTCTGATCCAATTTATCCTTTACAATGTTCGCAACCCAAGCGAAATCGACTTTAGGATGTCCCCTTATTTGAAAATTAGCTTCACCACATGTGTGCTCTAGATTGCATTTTCGAATGCCAAATAATTTATCAAACTCATGCCTTGATGCATAAATTCTCCATTTGCAATTTTCATCATTGCAAGCAGCTATGATTTTTTTGTTGTCATTTTTTTTGTATTTAAATGACCGCAAAGTAGACACCACATAATTCTTAAGCATAATTCTGAACTCTTGAGCATTCTTGAATGTTTGACCCTCCCCATATATACAATTCTTCCATGCATCAATTGAATTGCTAGTTAAAGCCAATTCATTGTGCAATGCATTGGTTGAACCAATTTCCTCTTTGACTGCATCCCTTAAGGTTGACAAATGAAGTATAATTTTATAAAAAAGGTACAATTTTAATAAATTAAAGTATAATTTCAAAATATTTGAAGTATAAAACCTTAGCAACTGCAATACACTTTTTTATAATCTATTAGCAGAACACTTTAAGTATTAAACTTAAATAATAGAGTATAATTTTATGTGAAATAAAGTACAACTTCAGATAACTAGAGTATAATTTTGGATAAAGTGAAGTACAATTTTAAATAGTTTAAGTATAAAATCCTAGCAATTGTAGTGCAATTTTGGATAATCAATAAATAGAATACATGAAGTGTAGAACTTCAATGAATATAGTACAATTTTAGGTAAAATAAAGTATAATTTTAGGAAAAAAAAAGTAAAATTTTAAATAAAATTTGGATAATCAATAAATAGAATACTTAAAGTATAGAACTTCAATGAACAGAGTACATGTTTAGGTAAAATAAAATATAATTTCAGAAAAAATCACAATTTTAGATAAAGTAAAATATAATAGATTCTGTTAATTAAAGTACAGATTTAAATAAAATGAAGTACAATTTTAGAATATTTGAAGTATAGTACTTCAATGAACAAATTATAGGTTTTGTAAAATGAAGCAAGTATAATTTTAGAAAACATAAGTATAATTTTATATATAGGAAAGTACAATTTTAGAATATGTGAAGTATAAAATCCCAGCAAAAGAAGTATAATTTTGGATAATCAATAAATAAAACACTTGACGTATAGAAAATCAATGAATATAGTACATATTTTGGTAAAATGAAGTATAATTTCAGTAAAAATAAGTACAATTTTAATAAAGTGAAATATAATTTTTGAACATTTGAAGTATAAAATCATAGCAACTGCAGTGCAATTTTTGACAATCCATTAGTAGAATACTTGAAGTATAAAACTTAAATTATAAAGTATAATTTTATATGAAATGAAGTACAATTTTAGATAATTGGAGTATAAATTTATATAAAGTGGAGTAGTTTAAGTATAAAATCCTAGTAACTGTAGTACAGTTTGGGATAATCAATAAAAAGAACACTTGAAGTATAGAACTTTAATGAATAGAGTACAAATTTAGGTAAAATAAAGTATAAAATAAAGTATAATTTTAGATAAAGTGAAATATAATTTCCAACATCTGAAGTATAAAAACCCGCAACGGCATTACAATTTTTTATAATTATTTAGTTGAATACTTGAAGTATAAAATTAAAATATTGATGTACAATTTTTGTCCAATGAAGTACAATTTTATTTGCAATGAAGTATAACGTAGAACGCTCTAAGTAGAGAAATATTTTTAAATAAATAGATTATAATTTTAGAACACTTGATGTACAAAATTTTACAAATTACAGTACAATTTAGATTCTGTGGAAGTATTATCTTAAAACATCACAACTCTGCTTGATTCATCCTTTTGGTTTACTAGAATATCAACAATGTTTATCTTTAATGTCAAATATAGTAAGACCATATTCAGGACATCTTCGTCACTAGTTAATGTCACACACAATCTTTGATATGGAGCTATGTATCACAAACTGAAGAGCTCGACGTTGATTTCACTCTATTTTCTAACAAGATCAATGTACATGTCCGCTAAAATCGTAGTATCCTTAATTGACATTATATGGAGCTGGTTTTTATAACAGTAACTCCTCAACACTTGATTAAACACTCCAACTTCACTATTGGTTGATATTGTCGAAAAAATATAAGAACTCAAAAGCAATTGAAAAGACACTAAGAAGAAGAAGAAACCTAAAAATAATGAAGAAGAAACCTGAAAATGATGAAAATGAAGAGAGAAGAAGACAATGCAGATGTCAGGTTGGTGGTTGTTGGATCTCACAATTATTCTCATTTTCGCCGTGGAGCTACTTGCGTTTTTTCTTTTCTTTCTATTTCTGAAAATGATATTGATATTGGTAGGGTTTACTATTGCCTTTTGTTTATGACAAAGAAATGAAAAAAATGAGTGAAAAATATTACACTTAAGGGTATTTTTGTTGAATTAAGTGGCTAGGGAGTGAACTTTAAAATTCTAACAAAATTAGGGAGTTTAGTCTAAACAAAATTAAGTGAGTACTAATCACAAAAATGAAAAGTGATTTTGGTACTTTTAAATAAGTCTTCCTACTAAGATATTGATATGGGATAGTTCAATAGGCCTAGCAGGCCCAATTCTAAATAATAAAGCCCACGAGGCCCAAATAACAAGTGTCTGGTCGACTTATATCGATCTCTTGTGACAGCACTCATGGTTGACCTGTATCGATTCCATGTGGCAGCATCCGCAGTCGACCCGCATCGACTTCAGGATCAAGCCACGCCTGCGAGCTATTGTCTCTGGTCGACACGAATCGACCACCGAATCATCCTTTATTTGCTTATCTGGCAGGTTGAATATCTCCACGTCGATGACACGTGGCAGCTGGTATAACTGCTGCCAACAACTCTGATAGCCCTACTAACAACTTTGACAGACATGTGCCCCTTTTGGCATGGTTATTCGAAAAAATTGGAGATTTAGCCACCTGGCACTGTACCAAATTCTGAACATGAAATGACTTTCAACCCCCTGGTAGGGGGAAAGAACGATCACACCTGATAAGGGTATTTGGGTAAAGCTATGTCCATATAAAACTATAAATACAGCAGGCCCAACCGCGCTCAAGGTAATACCATTT
>JACGDI010005381.1:1489552-1530269 GCA_014898725.1 Jacaranda copaia
GTAATTTCAATTATTAACTAAATTTCCATTATTTCTTTTAAAAGTGGTGCTGGGAAAAAAATTAAAAAAAAAGTCAATGAAGAAATATCGAGGATCGACTTATATTCTCACACAGTATGCCGATATCTCTTTTAATAATAAAAAAACCCAACATTAAAATAAAAATAAAATAAAGTAATCCTCTTTGCTTACAACCATTGTGAAAAAATGCACCACAAGATATTCTAAGTCTGAAATGGCATCGTAGTACTGGTGGAGTGCTCCTGGAGGGACGTGGCTCCCGCGGGGCATTGATCCCTGCAGTATCTTATCCTGCGGTTCCTCAGCACGCTTCACACCGTTGGTACGTACGACTGACTCATAAAAAGCACGCACGCTGGTCGAAATGTACATCTCAGGAGTTTGGATTGCTGGGATTTTATAAATCTCCAGAAAATGGCTATCTATTGAAATTTCTCTACCCCCTTTTCTTCTGTGTAAAAAATTAAAAAACTAAAACCCCTTTTCTCTCTCTGTATGTATGTGAAAATTACACACTGAAGGTGCCCGCGATCTGTGTGCTCGAATTTGAAGATTAGTATACAGAGAGAGAGAGAGAGAAAGAAATCCCATCAGTTTCTTCTTGTTTGAAGGTTTCTACCCCAATCCTCTCTTATTATTATTATATTTTTTAATGTACTTATATCTGTATCTATCTGTAATCATATATGTATATACATATGCATATGTATGCTTATACATTCATTTATTGCAAATAAAATAATTTTTTTAATAGAATTGTAGAATATGCGTCTTGGTTGAATTCAAGAATTAATTCAAAAATTGTTGTTGGAATATGGTTCTTTAATAATTGGAAAGGGTCTACGCAGACGGGACATCTTCGTCTGACTGTGATCTTGAGATTTAATCCACTAGTTCATTAGTAAGATTTTGTTCTGACCACTGGATGATGAAAACACATTGATTGCATGATTTGAAAGATTGGATTTTCTGGTTCCCCCTAATCACTTATATTACGGTAATCTTGGTTAGATTATATTTTTTCTCGCCATTTGAGGAATCTTACAAAGGTCACAACCAGATATACTTGTTGATCTTCATAGTTTCGTATCTTTATTTGGTTTTCTGATTCTGTAGGTTCTTCGGAGAAAAATCAAGGAAAGTTCAGAGTTTTTAAGGTTTAGAATGAAGAATAAAGAGCGTCTTGCTAATTTGGCTCTAGCTGGTATGATTTTTCTGCTTCAGTGAGTTTATTTGGTTTGATGATAGTGAAAAATTTGTTCTTTCTGTTGTTTATGCTCTAGCAAACTTGAAGCTTTGAAATTTTTGTGAGACTGTGCTAGATACAACCTTTTCCCTGACTTTGTGTTTTGTTCAGTTGCTAAGTGCCTTTGGGAAACTTTTAATATCTATTGTGGGTGCTGAATTTTGCTGACGGTCTAGAATGTTTATGAATTGATCTGGAAAATTCAATTATTGATATTTGTTTTTCCTCAATCCTCATTAGGCACATCAGATTCGTTCTAGTGTAAAGTCTTGATGCAATAACTAAGTAAAACAACACCATGCCCTTGTAATTTTGTTAACACAAAATTCATTCTTGATTTATCTGGGGATGTGATAAAAAACTGTGTATCTATCATTTTCCTTTTTTGTATCTGCTCGGACTTGCATTTAGACACTTACATTTCTTCAGAAAGCGTATAGTGATGTCTAATTAGATGACTTGTGAATAAAGGACTGTGGAAAATATGGAGGTTTGACACAGCTTACATCATTGACTACAGGTTTGACCCTAGCCCCACTTGTTGTGAAGGTAGACGCAAATTTCAATGTCATTTTAACAGCATGTCTAACTGTGTATGTGGGTTGCTACCGCTCTGTTAAGCCAACTCCACCATCAGTAAGTTGAGCTTCTCAATGCATTTCCAGCAATTAAATAGTCTACTCTTAAGACTTCTGTTTTGTCATGCTATTACATTTTTCAGGAGACAATGTCCAATGAACATGCCATGCGGTTTCCGTTGGTTGGGAGTGCCATGTTGCTGTCACTCTTTTTGCTTTTCAAATTTCTATCAAAAGATTTGGTCAATGCAGTATTAACGTGCTACTTTTTCGTACTTGGGATTGTTGCTCTTTCGTATGTTCTTCAATATGAGCTATTCTAATATTTTATTTTGCTGAGTAATACTTTATGTGTTTATGAAAGAATTATAGCACCATCTATTAATCTTATTTCATGTCAACTTTTTAGGGCAACATTACTACCAGCAATTAAGCGATTCCTGCCCAAACCATGGAATGACAATGTCATTATATGGCGATTCCCATATTTCCGATGTATGGACTCATGAATACCTCTGCATCTGATTCTTTTGTTCTATTCATGTATCCTAAGTTGCTTTGTGATGCATCTCCATCCTGTATTTCTCTTCGTTGTTACTGTTCATTCCACACCATATATAAATACTATTTACACTCATATTTCTCTCCTTGGAGGTGCTAGTTATATACTTCACACGGCATGCTTCAATTTTCTCTTGGGGTGACCACATTTGGTGTTCTGTTTCATTGAATAATTATACTTCCTCCATCCTGAAATAATGAGTCTAATTAGACCTCCTACGAAGTTTTAGACGACAGTCAAAAAAGTGTTAGTTTTGTGTGATTTTGCACCTTTGCTTTTAAAAAGTTAAAGTTAGTGGTTGATAGTGATTTTGAGTGGTGTTGTATCATTCAGAGGATAATTTTGGGATGAAGATATTTCCATTTTAAAAAATGAAATTCTGTTTTGGGACGTCCAGAAATGGAAATGTGACCGATAAATTTGGGAAGAAGGTAGCATTTTTCTTTCAAAAGTATTGAGTTGAAGTGCTCGTATTTTGGACAAGGATCCTTGATTATATAGAGGATGAAAAGTAAGTTTTTGGAATACCCTCCACAACTCCAAAAGCAAATAGATGTATTATATTGAACGAACCTTACTGTTTCAACTGTGGCTTACAAACAATGGAGGGAGTGTTTTTCATCTAAGGATTGAGAGTGCATAGAGGCTTTGCAAATGCGTTCTCTGTGTTGAATAACATTTATTGGTAAGAGTATTATGCGTACATGACAAAACATCTGATTTGGAGAGAAAAGCAAAGATATTTCATGGATGAGTTATATATGTTTTGTCTTTGCCTGTTCTTATTTTCATGCACAACATCAATTAATTAACTATTGTGTTTGTGCTGTGTGTGCACTTTTTGATTTTCGGGATTTTTATGGAAACATTACTTTACTGCAAAGTTGAAATTTTTGTGCCTATGAGGTATAGTTGTTCCCATTTTCCAATGATAACTTCAGCTTGGGAGATCAGATTTGACATTACATATGAAATTTAAGCATTATGAAGAGCGAGCAGGGTTATCCTGCAAATGGACAAGAGACGAGGTCAATAGAACTATTACTTGGTCAATTTGTTTACTAAAAAGGTGCCTGCTTTTCACCAGTAGTGTCCCTTGATATTGTTGCCAAATATGTAGTTCATGATTAGAAAACTTTAACTTGATTTTAGACCGTTTAGTGGTTGTTTTTGGATGTCATTTAAGTTCTCTATTGATTGAAAGTATAGGTTCTCCGTCAGAGCTTTCTGTTTGATCTGCTTGACATTGTATTGCTTGTAATATGTAAAATGATATTTTTCTTTACACATTTATTACACAGCTTTGGAGGTTGAGTTTACAAAATCTCAGATCATTGCTGCAATTCCTGGAACCTTCTTTTGCGTGTGGTATGCTTCAAAGAAGCATTGGCTAGCTAATAATATCTTGGGGCTTGCATTCTGCGTTCAGGTTTGCTAGCACCAACAAGATCTTATTTTTTCGCTTGACATCCTTACTTGCACAAGATTGTGCAAGTGCATGAAATTGAAGTCGTTATACCTTGAACCAGAGCTTTCATTGTTCATAGCAGTTGATATAAATTAGAAGTCGAAAATCTTTTAATTTGACCCTTTTTTCATATTCATTTTCCTTTTTAAAATAATTTCAGGGAATTGAAATGCTTTCACTTGGCTCATTCAAGACTGGTGCTATTCTCCTGGTAAGAATGAAATTCTTGATTTTTTGAGTCGCAATAAACTATGCAGTTTCAAAAACTTGTTTCTTTATCAACAGAGATGTGAATGTCTGGATATATTTTATGATGGTTCTTTAGTTAATACATATTTATTGCAAATTGCAGGCTGGGCTTTTTGTATACGACATATTCTGGGTCTTTTTTACCCCAGTTATGGTTAGCGTTGCCAAATCTTTTGATGCTCCAATAAAGGTCCATACTTCAATTTTATAGCATGTCTACTTGGCTTGTTGATGACAACTTTTCTGTATTCCTGCTTGCTATTTCAAATTTATCTAATATGATCATGATTCACTTTTTGCAGCTTTTATTCCCAACATCAGATTCTGCACGTCCATTTTCGATGTTAGGACTTGGTGATATAGTGATTCCTGGTATGAATTTTAACTGTAAATTTCGGATCTTATAATTTAGTGCAGTTATAGATGTGGGATGGGAGTCTTGTTCGTACTTCTTTTTTACATTGGGGGGAGGCATATATGAAATCCTTTATGTATCCCTTTTGTATGCTTCATGTAAATAGGGTGCTTGCTGTGTGATTCTTCTTTCTTCTCCAATTTAAACGTTCATAATGCACGTTTGGCACGCACTAATGTATAGCTGAATAAATCATTTAATTATCCTCTTTAATTTTCAGGAATTTTTGTAGCATTGGCACTTAGATTTGATGTCTCGAGAGGGAAAGAGAGCCAATATTTTAAGAGTGCTTTTGTAGGATATACAGTTGGTTTGGTCCTCACTATCATTGTGATGAACTGGTTTGAAGCTGCACAGGTGAGAAATCTTTTTGACATTATTTGATTGTCCCAAAGACACCCTTGTATATATGTATTAGAGTCCTGGTATCCTAATCTTCTGGATCATTGTTTCTTTATCTTCTTCTTCTTCCAGCCTGCACTGTTGTATATAGTGCCTGGCGTCATTGGATTTTTGGCCGCGCATTGCATGTGGAATGGGGAAGTCAAACCCGTAAGTCTCTTATTCTTCTGATTTTCTTTTCATCGTAATATGTGCACTCTCTGTCACTGTGGATGATTCTATTTTGGTATTTATGTCCCAAAATTAATGTTATTGATGAACTGTTCAAAATTTTCATGTGAGCACTTGTTTGATTAGTGTGTTTAAAATGTTGTATTTGTATGCAGTTGTTGGCGTTTGATGAGTCTAAAACAAGTAGCTCTGGAGAAACTGGGGCAGAGATGAGCAAGAAAGCCGACTGAGATTGACTGGTGGAGGAAAGCTTCTAGTACTCGCACTAACTTACGCACCAAAGATTTTGTTGTACCAGATTTAGTAATTAGCAAAAACTAATATTATTGGCCCGTGTTAAGAAAGATTTCTGAATATGAATCTCTATAATCAGATATTAATGATACAAATTCTGATTCCTTTGCCTCCCTCCATGTTGTACTCTTTGTATAATTCTTGTTTGGTCTGAAGGTACAACTTGTCTGTTAGTTCCTTGCTGTTCTTGGAAGAACCGAGCTTTTACTTAATGATGTCTTGAGTCTGTATCTGTGTTTTAATTTTTGTTTTTTGTTTTTTGTTTTTTTCCCTCTGCGAAAAGTAAAATAATTTGCGTGAATGGTTTCCACTTTAGAGAATAAAGGTAAGAATCAGAGAATGGAGATGAGAGTCTCATTTTACATCAAGAGGAGGTGAGAGTCTTAAGAGAACGAGGGTAAGAGTCTCGAGAAAATCCATCAATTTTGAGGGGGGTACAAGTGGGCATTCTTTGTTTCTGGCGTTACATATTTTATTCTATTTTACGATACGTACATATAAATATTCTTTTATTTTTTTAAAAAAAAATGCTTGATAGTAAATTATTATCCCAAATTTAGGGAAATTACTATAATCCCCTTAAAATAAATTTTTATATCTAAAAAATCCATTAAAATATCTTTCATACTCATGTATTCATTCCGTCAACTTTTCACTCCAAAAGACCCAATAATTAATTTGTTGACTCAATTGCCATTAATTTATTAATTTCTTTAAATTATCCATAGCTTATTAAATTTATAAACCTAACGAATTGGCTTTTTTAATGGAATATTTTCTTTAATTTTTTGAATTGATTATCATTGTTGATTTTAAGTTTAATAAACCAAAAGTTTTGAAGAAATATGTTTCCTTAATTTTTAAACATATTTTGCAATAGAAATACTTATAAACTCTAAAATCATATGAACTAAACAAAAAGACTAAAGTTTTTTTTAAAAAAATTAATAAATAACTTTCTAACTTTTACTATAGAGTTAAAAAGAATTAAATTGGATAAATAAAAAGAATTTTAATGTGAGATATTCAAGGTTACTTTTGTCCAAAAATAGACTAAAAGTTAATAGTTGGACTTTTTAGAATAACGGAATTGTGAAATGGGTTTGTTAGATTGAAAAATTATTTTATGAATTTTTAGGTATAAAAATTTATTTTAAGGGAGTTTTAGTATTTTTCCTAAAATTTATATATGTTCATAAAATAAAATAAAATATAATATCAAATACCAATTAAAATAGGGGTTAATGAGCCTTAAATCCCCAAACCTAACTTTAATTTTGTGTTCAAGCCCCACATGTGTTTTCTTTGTCTATGCTTCCTATTTCAAAATTAAACTGAGTTAACTCCCCACTTATTCAAAGATACTAAAACGCCCATGTCTTCAATTTAAAATCACAAAAAACCCAACATTCTTTTCATTTTCCACATTTTCTTCTTCATTTCATATTTTCTCTTTTTTGATTTTCCCCTCAATTTCTAAAATTCTCATCACTGTTATTCCCCATCTTCTTGTGTACTGCTTTATCGTATTTCTCAATTTTTTGTCCACCATTGTTATTGCCCAAGAAAAGAAAACTTTCAATTTTGTTTCATTCGAGATTTTATGGTTATGAGGTTGAAAAAATTTTCATTAGAGATTTCATGGTTATGAGGTTGAAAAACAATTTCTTAAATTTATTTATTTTGCTTGTCATTTTAGTTAATGCATATTTATTTTGCTTTTTAGAAATCTTAATTTGATTGTCATTCATATTTTATTTTCGCAGAGATTTTTTGATTGTGAGATTTAAAAAAAATCTTAAATTTATTTATTTTTCTTGTCATTTTAGTTAATGCATGTTGATTTTGTTCTTCAGGAACCCTAATTTGATTATCATCTATTTAATTTCATCCATTCAAAATTATGATTTTGGTAACGGGTTCAGTATTATGTGTAAGTAATTATAGTATCAAAATACAAACTTTCAATATTTTTTAATTGTATTTGTAGTACCTAAACCTTAATTAAATATGTTGACATGTTCACATTCTTTTAATTTATACTTATTTTTAATTATGCAGTTGTTGATTGTACATTCTATATTTTGTAGGATAAAAATAAGGACATCATTGTCCCAATCAACGTAGGATTTGTAGTGGGCAACCATTTTGACTCTTGAGCACAGTTTGCTTCATTTTATGTTGAATATTGATGTTTGGACGGTTATTATTAGGATAATTTAGTATTCATACTGAGTATTTAGATGATGATATGGTATGTTTCTAATTTGTAAAGCAATTTGAATAATATGGATGTTCGTTATTTGGATTATATGGATGCTCGTTGAATATACTAAAATTAAGAAAAAAAATTTGGATGAAAATGGATATGAATATGAATATTGTTACTAAGGTATGCATTATGAATTGTTGATATATTAATAATTTTCAAGGCATATATAGTATTATATATGCATACTAATACTAATAATTCTAATGCAACACTAACAAGCTAATTTCAGCCGTAAGAAAAAAGCAACTATAAAATACTCTAAAGATGTACTAGATTATGAAAATCATGTATAATATATCTAGAATTAAGTACTAGAATAAAAAACGTAGTATTATTTTCTTAGTATATAGTATTATTCTTAATTAATACATTAGAAATTAAGTTGAATTTAATTATTTAAGTTATTTTTTGATGATCAAAGTATCAAACCATTATTTTTTAGTCCTACAACAAATTTACTCATGATATGTTATTAGTTCTTTGATGGTGATATCAAAATGACACATTTATCACATAGATTAATGCTTTACACTAATATAAATAAGAACACAAATGGTTGAATGTGGATATTTGTGTTCCCAACCATTTGTACATATATTGTCATGACCATTTCTTGAATAAAGCATGATTTTATTGGATTAGAGGGTCTTTCATGTTATTTCATGTATTGAATTGATGCAAATTCGTCCAAAGGAAAAGTAAGTACAAAAACAAGCCAAATAAGTATAGAACAAGGTGATTTCAGTACAAAAATGTGAAGATTTAGTACAAAAATCCCAAAAATTGTCTTTTTTTTTTTTTGTCTATTTATTGTATCATTCTTAGTGCATAGAAGAATAAGTTGAATTTAATTAGTTAAGCTATTGCATGATTGTCAAATCGTGTTTTATTAATCTTAGGACCAATATAGTCGTGAGAGATTCATTGGCTTTCAATGGTGATATTGGAAGCATACATTTACCACATACGATGATGGTTTACACTAGTATGGATAAGAATATAAGTGGTTATATGTAGGTATTTGTGTTTTCAACCATTTGCACATATATTATTACAATCATTACTTGAAGAAACGTGATTTTATTGTATTAGAGAGTTTTATGCATTATTTCACAAATCAAATTCAGGTAAATTTGGTCAAAGAAAAAGCAAGTACAAAAACACACCAAATAAGTACATAACAAGGTGAACTCAGTACAAAAATGCAAAGATTTAACATAAAAATATAAAAATTGAGCATTTTTTGGGGTCTACTTTTAATATCTTTCTTAGAACGTAAGAGATTAAATTGAATTTAATTAGATAATTTATTGGATTCATTTGGCTTATGCATCAATGATTTATACTAGTATAAATGAGAGCACAAGTGGTTGGATGTGGGTGTTTGTGTTCCCAACAATTTTAACATGTACTATCATGAGCATTGTTTGAATAAAAGATTATTTTGTTGTATTAGAGTGTCTTGTTTATTGTTTGTTGGAATAGTGCTTCGTAGCCAATTAAATTGGCATGTAAACTATTACACTTGTGATATAATTTTGATTGAATGATATTAAAATAAAATGACCATCTTCATCTTATGCTTATTTTATTTCATTAGTGTTTGGTTGAAGCCCCTAAATCACACGTGGCTACAGGACTTGGTTGGACACTGGGTAGTGATCATAAAATAAGTCTTATGTGATAATAATTTTAAATATTCCAAGTCATAGAATCATAAGACATGGGGCATCTAAAATTTGGATAGACTTGCACTGACGATGCATAAATTTAAGAAGTTGGATATTGTTCAATTTCATGAGCAATCAATGTTAGACATGATTGTGCATGTTAATGGATGCTTGTTAGAGAATAAGTTCACTAAAGACCTGTTCAGACAATCCACTAGATAGCCATAGTGGCAAGTAAGTGGTGGTAAGCTCTCTTGCTTATGCTAGTGTATATAATTATTCCTTTGACTTGAGGATCTATAGTAACTTTATGTTTAGTTTTGCATGCTTTGACTCTTCTCTGACCACATAGTAGGTCATTTGGGTTGAGATTGAGTACGAGCTACTTAGACATGGAGGTTTGTGAGATTCAAGATGGATCCATTTCCTCATCATTGTGAAGGGTGAGTGCATTTCTTATGTATTATATAATGATCGATTCCAAGAAATTCTTGCGTAAGGTAACATGACAATTTAGAAAAGGAGTTTTATAAAGATGAGGTCATAAAGGGGAATCAAATATTGAGAATAGAAATATAGTTACCGAGGCTATTAGGAAGCCAACAAATATTTTGCCCCAAGCCTCTTTTGAGAGATAAGAGACAGAAGGACTGTGTTTGTATGGTAAGCGTATAGCTAAAATGGTTTGCCAAGAGCATATTCATTTTGACTAATTTGTTGGGTTTTATGGGTTTGAGGTTAGACATCAACCATAGAGATTGGGTGTTCTTCAATTAATAAAGATTAATTGAAAGAGTTATTGATTTAAATGAATTTAAACTAATGTGAATATTCCAATATTCAAAATATCACAAGAGTTGTGAGCCTATGTCCAATGAATGGGAGAACCTAATGAGTCATACACATAAGCCTAAAGGAAGTTCCATATAATGGGAGGAATTATCTAAGGAGTTAGAAAGTTCATTATTACCGTTTTTATGGAGAAATTGGTTGACCAAGTTTTTAGTCATTTTGGATTGATTAATTTAATTTTTAATTAATTAAAATAATTTAGGGTGTTAAATTAGAATAATTAAATTAAGGATTAAATTTAATTGGTGCCATATGGCTATTAATTAATCAAGTCAACTTAAATAGTTAAGTTAGATGACTTAACGAGTTAAGTTAAGTTAATTAATTAAATTAAAGAGTTAATTTAATTTATATAAGGAATTTATTTTGGAGGGAAATTCAAATGAAAGAGTTCATTTGAGGTTAATTTGAAAGACATTTTATGAGATGAAATGTAGATTCAAATTAAATGCAAATGCGAGTGAAATTCACATTTCATGTGCAAGTGGATTACCAACTTGGCATACCTCCTTATGAAGGGTGTGATGTCAACTTGCACCATACCATCCACTTTATAAATAGGGAGAGGTGGCCGGTCATATGGCTAGTGTGATGCTAGATTCCATTTTTCCCTCCAAAAAATGTGATTTACTCATGTGTTGAAGTTTCACACCATGCTTACCAAATTCTCTCCATATTTTTGGCCCTCTCTCTCCTTCTTCTGGTTCTCTAGCTGATTGCAGGAACATTTGAGCTCTCCTTGGGTTGTGGATCATAATATTAGAGGCTTCGCATTTGGGGAGTTTTTGCTCTTGTAGATTCACCGCTGTCCATATTTTTTGGAGACAGATTTGGAGGCCTTTCCATACTTGGATTTGGTTGAAATTTTAACTGGAGGTTCTCAGGTGTGCTGAGGAGATCTCTGCAAATTTTCAGCCTATTTGGAGTTGATTTGGTCAGTCATGTGTTGGTTTGATTTTTCTGTGCGTGGATAGGTGATTTGAAGTGTTCAGTGGTGTCTTCCTTGATTCAACCTTTGGATTAAGCATTCAAGGTTATTTTCTGCCATTAAATCCTTGTTAAATGCATGATTATATCCTCATATTTGTAGTAGACAAGTTTTATTTAGCCTATTTTTGGTTTTATAATTGGATCCTTGGGCTACTCCTTACTTTAGTTCCAATCATCAAATTGAGAATAAACTTAGGCTTTGGAAAAGCAAGTATAGAAACATGCAAACTAAGTGCACAAATAGAATTTAGTACATAAATGTAGTTCTGACGTACATAAATGCCAAAATTGGGTACTTTTTTGCAGATTTTCGATATCATTATCAGCACGTAAGGGACTAAGTTCAATTTGGACTAATTTGGCTATTGCATAATCATAAGACCATGACATTTATTAGTCCTAGGACTCATATTGTCATGATAAATGCACTAGTTTTCAATAGTGGCATTGGGAGGATTTTTTTGGCTCATACATTAGTAGTTTATACTAACATGAATAAGAGTACAAGTGGTTGGATGTGGGTGTTGTATCGAAATGAGGTTAAGCTTGACCTTTGGAAAAGCAAGCACAAAATCAGGCAAAATAAGTACATAAATAGGAAAACTGATTACATAAACGCAATTGCGAAGTACATAATCGCCAAAACTAGGTACCTTTTTGTGGATTTGCAATATCATTCTCAATGCATAAGAGACCGAGCTTGATTCGTCCTAATCTGTCCATTGTATGATCATAAGACCATGACGTATTAGTCGTAGGACTCATATAGTCATGATAGGTTTAGTGGCTTCTGATGGTGGTGTTGGGAAGATTTGCTTGACTCATACATCAATGATTTATACTACTATGAATGAGAGTGTAAGTGGTTGGATGTGAGTGTTTGAGTTCTCAATCATTTCAACACATACTATCATGATCATTTCTTCAACAAACCATAGTTTTGTTGCATTAGAGAGTCTTACGTGTTGTTCCACTCATCAAATTGAGCCTCATCTTGGCCTTTGGAAAAGCAAGTACAGAAACACACATAATAAGTACACAATATTTGCAAATTAAGTACATAAATATAATTTTGAAGTACATAAATGCCAATACTAGATACATTTTTAGATTTTCGGTATCATTCTCTACACATAAGGGACTAAGTTCAATTCGGCCTAATATAGCCATTGTATGAATACAAGACCATAACGTATTAGTCCTATGACTTATATAGTCATAATCGGTTTAGTTGTTTTTGATGGTGGTGTCGAAAGGATTCCTTTGGCTTATGTATTCATAGTTTATACTACTATGAATGAGAGCATAAGTGTTTAGATGTGGGTGTTTGAGTTCCCAACCATTTCAACACGTATTATCACAATTATTTCTTCAACAAACCATGATTTTGTTGCATTAGGGTGTTATATGTGTTGCTTTACGCATCGAATTGAGCCTTATCTCAATCTTTGAAAAAGTAAGTATAGAAACACACATAATAGATGCACAACATTTGCAAATTAAGTACATAAACATAATTTTAGAGTACTTAAATGCCAATACTTTTTTTCCCTAATTTTTGGTATCATTCTCAGCACATAAAGGACCGAGTTCAATTCGGCCTAATTGGACTATTGTATGATTATAAGACCATGATGTATTAGTCCTAGGACACATATAGTTATGATAGATTCGGTAGTTTTCGATGGTAGTGTCAAGAGGATTCATTTGACTTATGCATCAATGGTTTATACTACTATGAATGAGAGCGCAAGCAATTGAATATAGGTATTTGAGTTTCCAACCATTTCAACACATACTAACGCGATCATTTCTTCAATAAACCATGATTTTGTCGTGTTAGGGTGTCTTATGCGTTGTCAACACATCAAATTGAGCCTTAACTAGGTTGTTGGAAAAGCAAGTACGGAAACACACATAATAGGTATACAATATTTACAAATTAAGTACAAAAACATAGTTCTAGCATACATAAATGTCACTACTAGGTATTTTTTTTTGAATTTTTGGTATCATTCTTAGCACATAAGGAATCGAGTTCAATTCAGCCTAATTTGGCCATTGCAGGATCATAAGACCATTGCATATCATTTTAGCACATTAAGGATTTATAGTACCATCCATAAATGGTTTTATACTACTATGAATCAGAGCGCAAGTGTTTGGATATGGGTGTTTGTGTTCCAAAACATTTCAACACATGCTTATCCAAACTATTTCTTTAACAAACCATGATTTTGTCGCGTTAGCACTTATGTGTTGTTCCATGCTTTGAATTAAGCCTCATCTTAGCCTTCGGAAAAGCAAGTACTGAAAACATGCATACTAAGTACATAACCTTAGCAAAGTAAGTATATAAAGGTAGTTTTTGTGTACATAAATGCCAATATTGGATACTTTTTCATGGACTTTCGGTATCATTCTTAGCACATTAGGGATTTTCGATACCGTGCATGAATGATTTCACACTACTATGAATGAGAGCGCAAGTGATTGAATGTGGGAATTTTATTCCAAATCATTTCAACACAGGTGTATCTAAACTATTTCATGAAGAAAATATGATTTTATGATTTGGGTATGGTCTTATAAGTGGTCTCATCTCCATAATAGTTAAAAATACAAATCTACGCAATTAGGAAATGTTGGTATAATATCTCAAAATCTTCATATATTACAATATATACGATAGCAAACAATCCAACAAAAGTTCAACATATATTAGTACATAAAAGTCCAAACAATCTAAATCTAACATGCCCTTCTAGAAGCAAAACTTAGCAGCTGTCATTGGCCTTTGAAAACCATGTAATCTTTTTTTCATTGATTGTATACCCTCCATACACCCTCTTCCTACGGATTAATCATAAAAAAATAAGATATTAGTTACAAAGTAATGATATGAAGTTATATCAAGCATACATATACAACAAAATGGTAAACAAATACGTCATTAAGGTCAAGCTAATCTAGCTAGTTGTAACTTCTTTGCATGTATGAGATAAGTACTCAAATAAACAAATTCAGTATTTAATATATAAGAGATAAATATTGAAATGAACAATTTTAGCATCCAACAAGGCAGAGTGACATACTGAAATGAATAATTCTAGTATTTAACGTAGAAGAGCTAAGTACTAGAATAATCAAATACAGTATTTAAAGTAGAAGACTTAAGTAGTGAAAAACTAACAAATTCATTATTTAATATAGAACAATTAAGTATTGAAACGAACAAATTCAATACTTTACATAGAACAACTTAGTACTTAAATAGTCCAATATTGTACATAAGAGAGCAAGTATTGAAAAATAGAAAAGTTAAGTACTAAAATACATATATCCAGAATTTAAGAAGAGCAAAGTACTGAATTTAACTCCAGTATTTAACATAGAAACGCAAATTAATAATAATGCAAAGACGTACCACTTGTGATAGTGGAAGTATGCTAAACAATAAATGTAGTACGAAACTAAAGATATTAAGTATTTACCTGCTCATATAGCTACTTTGCCTTTCTCATCCCCGATCTTTACTTTGCTGCACAACCATCATATCAACTAAGGTCATCTTTAAGCACAAATGTAGGCAAATTATATTGGACACATCCTCGTCATCATTCAAAATCACATTCATTTTCTGATTGAGAGCAAGGTATAGCATTGTTTTGAATTGAGGAAAAATTTCACACCATTTTTTCTCAAATTGAAAATACAACTTCATTAGGATCATGCTTTTAAAAATGAACATCATATAGAGTTCCTTATTGTACAAACAATTCCGTAATAGTTGAATTTGAGATTCTTCCAAGCAATCCAACATTTTTCCGAGCTTAAAAAAAAAAAACTGCAGTTATAAAAGAGTAAAGTGATGCTTTACCTTGCAGAAATGGAGAAAAAACTTTCTTCTTCCTGCTAGGATATTATAGGCTATTGCAGAGAAAAAGAACGAAAGATGGAGGCCTGCATTCCAATGGGAATGAAATAGAAAATAGAAAATGGAGAGAGAGAGAGAGAGAGAGAGAGAGAGAGAGAGAGAGAGAGAGATGAGTTGGAAATTGGTTCGTGTTTAGGAATAAACAAATAAAATAAAACGGAGGCATTTTTGTCAATTTAGGTGGTTAGGAGGTTAACTCAAAATTGAAACTTAAGATGAGAAGTTCAAAATAAAAAAGTTATGATTGGGGACTGAATTCTAAATGTTAAAGCGGATTTTGTTATTTTTAAATAAGTTGCTTGTCAAATAGAAGTGCAAATAAAATATGCAACATATTTTGTTTTATTTTATGAATATGTATAAGATATATAAATATTCTCTTAAATTTTTTTTAAAAGAATATTTGATCGTAGATTATTGAAACTTGATATATATTTATAAAATAAATAAAATATGATTAAACTTGAAGTGCATTCGTAAAGTGAAATAAAGAGATGAATAACTAGGGGATTTGATATTGGCCCATTATTAGCTAGAAATGTTAGAATAAAGATGGCCTTGTGTCAAGGCAAGGACATGAAAAACATGCTAGAACAACACAAACCCCATGACCTCAACTAAATAATTTTTTCTAACAGATCAAAAAATTGACAAAAGACCATCGTTTGGGCATCTTCAGTTCCATAATAGTATAGAATATGACTTCAATTTTAAGTTGCCAATCTAACCTACAAATTTTCACCATCCTCCAACAGTATTTTCCTTCATCAGCAGCATTTGCAGGTGAGAGTACAAAACTCTGGTAACAAGGAGCAACCAACGTACAAAAGCACATAAAATAGTTTCCTCTAGAAAAAAAAACTGTTTCTGTACAAGAAAAATTAATTAACTTAGCACAGACAAGAATAATTCGAACAAGGCCATGATAAGCTATCAGCCCTCCATAATAATTACGATGATCCTAAAAGAGTTAGCTAATGTTACACTGCTAAGAAAAGTTGAACTGTACATAATTCCAGCACCTCTTATGGATGCATTGGAATCCCATTCCTCAAGTAGAACGCATCCTCAGCTCATCCATATTTTGCTATCATCCTTTGCTCATTTTCTTAATCCACTGAACAACTTGTTTCTGCACTTTCCTCGTCTTCGCTAAAACTAGATGGCATCTCTGTTGCCGACCTAAAGCATACAAATGTTCGTGCAACATTAGAAAAAGAAAAGAAAAGCACCAGCAAGAATCTTATAATACAATAATGGGCCAGCATAAGTAGAAGTCTCAAAAAGAAGCTAACAGAAAGCACAAATAACATAAAGATTAAAACCATCTTCAAGAAAAAGATGTCCACAGTCCCATCATCTCCCTAGTTGCATAAGTATTTTGGTGAATATGAGTGGGTTTATGTAGAAGTCCCATGAATGCCTTTGTTTAGAATACATCTGCAGTTAACCTCTGGATTCCAATTGTGTTAGCCATTAACAAGATGTGCTGGTTCTAGCTTTATCTAACTTATCTCCCCAATGACTGATTTTCTTTCATCTTAGATTCTGACTATAAATTAAAATGTTGCCTTAACACAGTTGATATCCGAATGTTCCAAAAAAAAAATAGATAACGGCTTTCCATCCAAATACAAATCAGATGCTAACCATTGTTATCAGAAGCTGCAGAGCACATGATCAGACAATTAGCTACCAAGTTCGAAGTCGTGTGTGCAGCTCACAGTTTAGTCAGATTAATGAATTGTCTGGTGGGCATCTAATTCAAACCAACACCACTACACTGTAAGTTCATCTGTTGGCCAAGTTCATCTGTTGGCCCACATTTGTTATGCTGTCTCTTTAATACATTTCAAGCAATTCAAACATGAACAACAACATCCAGCAATTAGTTACCTTATCACTTGATAGCTCTGCGGTAGTTTATCCACCACTGGTGATGTTTCCAGGTGTTGCTGCTGAGGAAATTCTTCCCTTATTCTTTTTAGAGCCTACAGATAAGCAAAAACACAATTGGAAAAATAAGTTAATGGTAACATCCTCAAATACCACCAAAATGTTGGTGTTGGTGCAGGCATAAAACTTACAGTCAAATCATTCTTGAAGGGAAACTTAACTCGATTTTCATTCATCGTACTCCTATCAGGGTACATTTTGCCATCCTGTATTCATCATTATCGAAGTACAGAATATCAGCAACAGAGTTACAGACAGCAAAACTTATTGGTGGGAAGAAGAAAGTTAAGATTGAACCTTAATAATCTGTCTGGATAGCCCTTTGTCCCCAGAATTGTTATATTCATTTTGTTTCATGGTCAAATTGGAATACCCATTTTCAGTGTTTTCTCCAAGGGAAACCTTTGGGCCCACATCATTGTACTTACGAGCTCGTTCTTCCCTCACTTTCCCACTGTAAGGTTGCAGCTTAGGATGGCTTGGAAAAAAATCCATTTTCATAACATCAACACCTGCCCTGGGCCTCATTGCATGCTCATCTCTACTCTCAATGCCAGGAATATCTCTGGCAGAACCTTCAGGCACTTCTGCTAAAGAATTGCTTCTGGGATCATAAGCACCATGGTTGGACAAAGAAGTCATTAGTCTAAACCTTTCACGAACATAGCTATCAGGATTATCACACCCATGCTTAGTTTTAAAACTAGCTTCACCAATCTTTGAGTTATACGCAGCCATGCAGGACTTGTATTCACATCCCTGTAAGGATTGAGATTAGAACAAATTCAATAGATCATGACTGAAAAATAATCCACTCGCTAAAGTGTGTTAGCAAGCTTAAAAATACCAGTTTATGCATTCTTACGCAGGATGCTTGAAATTAATGAAAGCATACCCTATATTTTGCCTTCATGCATCTTAGCAATGGCACACTAAGTGAATCATCTAGAGCTTATAAGTTATTAATGGAAACTTTGTTAGACCCTTTTACACATAAATTTTCAAAGAATGTTAAAGCTTAACATAAGTAAGCACTTCTCGAACAGAATGCATGGCTAGATCTTTCACCATTTAATTCAAGATAAGCAAGAGGTAAGAAATCTAAAAGCAATGGTGAAAGATTCACCATCGGCTCACCTTGCCAAACAGGGGAATGTGGTGAATTTTTGGAACATCATGTGAGGCAGGGGGAACAGCTTCTCCAGTGTAGCAAGTTTCTGTACATGTTAGGAACAAGGAAGTGTTAGAATGATGAATAATACCAGAACATTAGACTGTAAAGCCCCATATAGTAAACAGAATCATACAAAATCTTCTCATAATATCTATGGTCTCAGCAAGAAGGATAAAATTGCCGTAGATGGACTTTATTAGGAAAAAAAAATCCAAGCCTAAACTCCCAACTGATTGCATTGTGCAGCAGACATTGCAATTGCGCAAAAAACTGTTAAGATTACTTCAGCATGACACATCAAAGTCACGAATAATATCAGGAGATTGTCCAAGGACCAACAGTGTGCAGCAAATTTGCAAAATTAAGCTATTCGAACTCACCTTCAACTGGATCCTGCATTGAGCACTCAAATGCACCAGGGGGAAGTGGGTCAAATTCAACACCAAGTGGAGGACCATCCTCCCGATAATTTTTCCCCAGCTGCCTCTTGACCGCAGTTATGGAAACATTCTCAACTTGACCCTTCACTTTTAAGTAGCCTGATGGGCCCGACCTAGTTTTTACACCCTTCAGATTTGTTGGAAATTTTGGTATTAGGTACCTTGAAGTTGCTACATCAAAAGGATCCCCAGTTTGATGGTTAGACATATTCCTTAATGAAGAACTACTGTCTGAAGATGCATCATCTGTTCGATTGTGGTTTCCAGCATAGCGACTGCCATTCTCATATGTGAGGACCGCAGCAGAAAATTTTTTTGGTGTCAACCTTTCACTTTCAACTTCCCTGGTATCAAAATTCCTATCTTCTCCCGGTTTTGTGCTACCACAGGAATCTTGCCTATGCCCGCTGCCTCGATCTTGTATGACTCCGCTTGACCGATCTTGCCTTCCAGTGGCATTGTTTTCTCCATTCAGTAACTTTTTGTCTTTCAACCTCCGGTGGCAAAACCACCCAGAAACTTGCTTCTCTGTCAAACCTATGGACTCTGCCAGTTGTGCTTTCATTGATTCTGTAGGGTATTTATGTTCTGGGAGAAAAAAGAGCAACAAGTTTTATTTAACAATTGCGTCAAAGGAAGATAAATAAAATGAAAGACAAGACATAAGAAGACAAGCTACCATTATAAAATTTCTCCAATGCTTGAATCTGAGTGCGTGTCTTGACGGTCCTTTTCTTGTTCTTCTCCAGAAGGACTTTATCATCTTCAGAATGCATCTCACATGATTCTAAAATCATTAAGAACAGAAAGCAATGGTAGAAAGTACAAAGAGGATCAGCTAAAAAGAGCATTACAGATCTGTTCACATCATAGTCCCCAACCGCTGCTTGAAGCCACTAACACACCATTTTAAAAACAAGCAAGCTGTGATTAACTTTTTTAGTTGAACTCATGGTACATACAACACTGAATACTTTTTTGACATATTCTCAATAATTCTTTTGAAATTTAACCATTCAATATTAACTTCAAAAACTTGTATGAAACTTCTTTGACTGGATGGTGAGGTTATCACTTGCTCTTATGTATAGAAAACAACTTCTTTATGCGAACTCACTGGAAAGCAAACCATTACCTTATATTGTTATTGTCATTAAAAATCTATCAATATTCCCCTCCATGGGACAGGTTTCAAGATACTTATTATCAGATAGATTTAGTGCAATGCACATTCAGTTCATAGATTACAATGAACATCTGGATTGCTCAATTCAATTATTGTCTTGTTCTCTTTTTTGTGAAATCCAAATTAAATTAAAATTCATATAAACCAAATAACTCCAAATGATAAAAATTCTTAAAATTCTAGAAAATGATAATGCAATAGCAGTTTGCTCCTGCCGAAGCAAAGGTAGAATCATAGAACCACAAAGAATCAAAATTTTCTCCTACTGTCATCTACCCGAACAGCAAAGTTTTCATACACAGCCAGCCCGTGAAGAAAATTATCTCTACTATTATTAGACAAATTGAACAATCCAATCGAAGCCAGAATAAAACCCAATTTCAAATGGTAAACGAGAAAACCCAGATATCAGAATCCAACTCCGTGCATAGCTATAACAACATTGAACTTCAGAATGTCAGAAATTGAACTACAGAAACAAAAACCCCAAAATCCAGAATCTCCAGCAAAAAGTTAAAATAGAAAGAAAAAAAAGAAAGAAATTCCCCCCCAGCATGAAAGCCGAGTAAATCAACTTGGAGAAGACATCACAAGTCAATCATGATCCGTTACGGGAAAAAAATAAAAAACAATTAATTAATTACCTTCTCCCATGATTCTTCTGGTGTAAATTTCTTCTGGGTTTTTCTAATTTGCTTTCTACTTTTTACCCCCTTTCTCCGTTTGCCCCCCTCTATTAGCCCATCAACATTTCATCCCCACTCAACTTGGCGGAGAATTCAAGAAATTCTAGGCAGAGAAAGAAAGCGAATCTTTGTGGGCTACATGAGATGTTAAGTCGATGTACATCTGAATACACTAGAGAGAGAAAGAGAGAGATTGTTTCTTGGCTGGGTTGATAAAGATCAGAGTTGAAGAATTGAATTTTCTTCGTTCTGGTCTGGGTTATTATAATTATCTTTGTTTGTCAATTCTGCAATCCTTTAAGCTTTGATTCCCGTTTCTTTCCTGTTTGTTTTGATTTCTTTCTCATTGATGTGTCTTTATTGGTTTGCTGATCTTTGCAATAACTGCTAATACCATAAAACTTTTTTACCTTTATTATCCATATCAATGTGCTTTTCAACTTCTCAATCCCAGCTAATTTGGCTAATTATGGCAGACAAATTTTCAAGATTAGAGTCTTCCAAAAGATTAAGACTTTGTTAATTTTTTTTAAAAGAAATCAAATATGACATTTTGTATTTTCATGTTCTAAATGTTTGTGGGAATTCTTCATTTCATTGAATTATTTGTGTGTGTGTATATATATATATATATGAGGATTTTGATTCAGGAATTTCTCATATTTGAAAATTCAAAATAAGAAGATCGAATCAATTTTATTATTATTTTTTTAATTTTAAAAATACTGCTTGATTATTTCATATAATTCAATAAAATTCATGTAAATTTTAATTTTATTGTATCTTTTGAGTGTATACAAAAACGAATGTTGTGTGATAGACAACTACTTCGTTGAAAACACAAACTCTAGTGCACCTTTTGAGCGTCGAGACGTGGTCAATAGTTTTGTCACTCAATGACTATAGTCGTCTAATGTGTAATAAATACTATAATTGCATCATGTTAATTAATAATTTAAAATATTTTTCCTTTATATTTTTATTAATTAATGTAGTTGCATGTGATTTCCGTGCGTATAAATATTTTTTGAATATAACATATTTTTATTAAAAAAATTTCATTTGATATAATAAAAATTAATTAAGAAATTATACAATAAATTTGCAAAAGCTTACAATTCAATCTAAGGAAATCAATTATAAAAAAAATATATTATAATATAGACATTAATCTCATTCGATTAATATATAGAATTAAAACATGTAGTATTATTAGTTGTGGTAAAAAATATTAGGAATATGCTTGTAGTTGAATCTTATTGAGGAAGTTATGAGTAATGAGAAGAAAGGGGAATTAGTGGAGGAAGGGCATGTTTGGTTGGATTTTAAACTTATCCCGTGATAAATTATCATCTCATGAGAGAGTGGGATAATTTATCCCATGAGTGGGAATGAAATAAATTATATAATATATTAAGTTTATATATATTGATTTAATAATAAATTACGGGTCTATGTATATAATCTCGCACACTAAACATTTGATTGAAAAGGATTATTTTCATTAATCCTATGTAATCCCTCCAACCAAACTTGCTTGAAGAGAGTTATATAGATGAGAGAGAGAGAGAGAGAGAGAGTCACAAAGGTTACTTATAATAAAAAAATTTAAAAATTTATACAATATATAAGGATATTATAGATAAATAATATTTTAATATAGCATGATTAAGAGGTCCTTTTTTTTATGCAGTATATATATAGATTTAAGAGGATTTATTTGGTAATAATGCACGTCTAAAAATAAAAATATTAAGAACAACCACACTAATGTAATATTTTTGGAAAACCATTAAAAAGAGATAAATTTAATTTTATTGATAATAAAAGCATCCACAAGACATCAATTATAGAAGTAGAATAGAGGGGGGAAATAATTTTTGGAACTAGTTGCCCAATAAATTATATTGAGAGAAGAAGAGCTAATAAAAAATAAATTTCATCACATTTTTTATTTGAAAAGATAAGTATAAATTTCAAAATACGTTAACAAACATCATAAAGTATAAATTAATGTCGTATCTATGAATATGGAAGCACATTCTGCATTTTTTCCCCCCCAACAATCTCACCAAAATCCAAGTTCCAATGGTACGTCTTGCACAAAATTTGAAATAAATTTGATTTTTTGCTACTTGATTAATAACTTAGGTGGTCAAGTTTTTATTTCCTAGTAAATCCCTCTTTAACGGTTTGATGATTAAGGAGGAAAAAAAAACAAAGAAGAAGAAAAAATAAGAAAAATGGTTTTGATGGTACTTCCACTTTCCCGTATTGTTGGGTGTCCCTTTGGGCTCATGTGGAAAATTTGTTGGGCCATCGTTTTGTGTAGCCCAATGCTTTTGCACAGTTCTCAAACTTCTGGGCCTCCGTCCAATTCTTTCAACAGCCATTTGCCAAAATATAAATGTGATTAAAGAAATTGGCTGTTCCTTTTTTATCTTTCGAAAACCCAAAAAAAGAAAGAGAAAATCTAGAGAGAGAGAGAGCTACACAACCATGTTCGATATGTTAATCCCTTTGTCCCAAAGGTTCGATAATCCTTTTCTTATTTGTAAGATTTATAGAATAATACATGTGTAGATACGAGCTAGAAATTTTAAATTAAAACGTTTGACACCTTTAATAAAATTTTAATATTTTAAATTCAAGCTAAGTTTAAATGAAAAATTCAAAATATATTTGTTTCAATGATTGATTTATTTAGGTTCAATGGGAAGTTAAATGTCTAGTGGTAATTTAGTTGAGTGGTATCGATCATACTTATACGTGTGAAGTCTGAAATTTAAACCTTAAAAACTTCTTAATATTGTACATATACCTATGCCAATATTTAAGCGGATAAAATCTTATAAACTTGATTATTGTGATAATACAAAGTTAAGCAAGATAATTAAAATTTGTTAGTTAATATTTGAGCAGGTGGCAGCGGTGATAAGAAAAAAAGCGGACAGATTCAGCTTTTGCAAAATTTTTAATGCTGCGCAACATTATATTTTGATCATAACTATCTCTACATACAATGACAATGAGTGAAGATGGTTTAATATCCTATAAAAACTTAAGAGATAGGTATATAGTTTATTTGTTGGACACTTTTCCAGATTCACTCCCAAAAATTTGATTAAAAAAAATCTATTAACAAGTTAGTTATATTCAATTTTCGAAAAAAAATTCTGATGCAGGCATGTCACCATAACAAGCCTTCGACACAAATATGCACATATCTGTAACTAAATAATTCTGAAAAAGAAAAAGAAAAAGAAAAGCAATCACATGAGATGCACGTGAAGAAAGTTTGAAGAAAAGAGGGGAGGACCCCATTTGGCAGTGGGTGTGGGCTAACAATTAACAAAGGATGAAATTATGTTTTTTGTTTTGGTGGGAGTGGCAATGGTTTGGTTGCACGCACATGATTAGAAGAAGTGGGGAGGAGGAGGACCGTTCGATGACAATTGACAGGCAGAGGAAGGGAGCATGATTTTGACTCGTGGCTAATTCTCCTTTTTCAAAAAAAAAAAAAAAAAGCGCATGGGGGGCTTGTGCTTCCTCATTATCATTTGTCCATTTTGATCATTTTTTTGTTCTTTTTCTTTCTACAGATGTCCAGTCTCATTTTGGGTATTATAACTACTTCCTTAAAAAGAAAAAGAAAAAGAAAATAAAGAAAGAAAAATTTGTTGGCTTTGTAGAAATATGACGATGCTTCGTGATTTGGTGTTTTGATGTGATCTCGACTCATTTAATATTAATTTTGTATTTGTTTTTATGTAGAAATTTGAAAACATCCTAAAAAATTATTAGTTGATATTTTATAGGCGTCTTGTAAGATGGCGACTCATTTTGTAGTTATCTTTTAAAAAATAATTTTTTATTTTATCTTTCTTCAAATTTGAAAATAAATTATAAAAAGAATTAATCGATATTTCACATTAGAAAAATTATTTGATAATTATAAGAGTTATAATTCATTATTGTTTTTGGATCAATAATTTTATTGAGGAAGAGGAAAGATATAAAGTAATTAAAGCATAAGATTGAAGAACAATGGAAACGCTAAAAGATTTCGCCGCTAAAATTTCAAAACCCACAACTGGGAAACTTTGTGCTACTTGCGATCATACTTCTATATATAATGACAAATTATTCAATAGTTGAATGATTTTATTGTCATTGCAATAGTAACTAAGGTGTTGAAGGATTGGTTTATATTTATTTTGTTTGTTAAGCATGTGCCAACCATGCAATTGGATGATTGCTTAGTCTTTAATTTATGTAAATATACATATTTCGTGTTTTGCCCCCCAAAATCAAAAGTCATTTATTCAATCCATGGTTTTACATATTAATATGAGGTAGGTTTAATTCAAATTAAATAGCACTATAAATGAGTAAAATCAGTGTAGGTTATTTTTAACAGCTATAAATTGAATAATTTTCTCTCAAATGTAGTGTATAAAACTTAAAACGAGAGAGGCTTAGTGTTATTATTAAGTGTTGCGGTATGCTTTTAACTTTATCTGTACTATTATTATAAGAGTTCTTATACTCACATCACTCTATCAAATTATGATATACCAAGTATATCTTTAAATGTTTTATTACTTACAAAAAAAGATTTAAGTCCCAACTATTTATTTTTTCTAGTGAGAAATTATTTATTTTTCATGTTCTTGTCTTTCCCATTCTTTTTCTACGCCCCTATGCAATTCACAAATAAATCATATATTCTTCTTAAACTTTTGACAGAAAATTGAACTCATCAATTTTTTTGTTAGTAATATTTAGTATTTTGTTATATATCAATATAATTAATATCAATACTTTGGAATATTTAAATCTATACACATTGGGACGACGCGCCACGACAATTAATATAACAAGAAAAGAACCTTTACTCTCACAAAATGATGGTATTCACACCGCTAATTGTAACATCCTTATTTTACCCTTAAATATTTAATTGATTGGGAAAAAAATTTAAGGTTACAAATGAAATTTTATTTCTCAGTAAAAAACTACCTGCCTCTCATGTTCTATTTTTAATGTTGTATGGAAACAGAGCTGGGTTCTTTTTTGAAAATTAGTAAGATGTTGGGTTTTTACTCTTGGAACATGCTTACGTAGAGATAGAGCTTAAGTCTTGCAAATGATTTCATATATGCCTTTTCAATTTTGAAAGTTTATTTGCGCTAATTAAGTCCTGGGTGGGACTTCATCCCATTTTGGTGTGCGTAAACTGTCACATTCATTGACCCCTTATTTATTTATTTAATTAATATGACCCCTTATTTGATATTTATATTTTGGCCCAAATTGAAAGTATAATTCAATTGTTAATTTTAATTTACCTTGTCATAATAATGTGCTCCTTAATTTAATTTTTTATTAACTTAATTTGAATTAAATTTAATTAAATAATAATTAATGACCAAAATATTCTTTGGTGTGGCTAGCCAAGTCAGTCATCCATGGGTGTCTATCAACCAAAGTTGTCGTATCGATGTTAGAGTTATATATTTTTGTGGGGTTAAACATCATAAACGCATTCGTTAATCTTGAGTCATTAAGTGATCTTCTTTATCATGGTTGGGGTTGACTATGGAGCCTAAGTTTGGAGAAGAGAACCTTTTTGAAGAGGAGTCTGAGAAGCTCCTATGTTAGACAAAAGCTTATTGGAATTGGCAGCTTGCCTTGTGTGTCTTCTTTAGAGGGATCAATTTCTTTGATGTATAGGGTTAACCTCTCTGATGAGTTTGAACTTTGGGGGTCGTATGATGACTTAGCCATTTTGGATGTTGACATCCTTGTTTTGTGAATTGCTTAGAATTTCTATGGAGCTTTATGTTTCAGAGATTGCCTTTGGACTCTTAGTAGAGCCTTGTGCTTAGTGAATGACTCAAAGATTTTTGTGGAGCATGCTTCAGAGATTTATCTTAGTTTTTTTTGTCAAGCTTGGCACTCCACAAAGGACCTATGAATTCTCATGAAATTGTGTGCTTCAAAGACTTTTTAAGATCGTCGATAGAGTTTCACGTTAAGCAAATGACTTAAATTTTCTTTTGGGTGCTATCTATCTTTATTCTTCTTTCTAAGTCCTTTCAATGCTCATTGAGCAGCTACGGGGGTTTGAGTTACATTGCGGCTTTTCTAATAAGAAAGAAGAGTAAATTTAGTGCTGGCAACATATTAAAGCTAAACATAAGACAATAAAAGTAGGTAGGAATCTATTGCTTGGCAATGGTTGATCAAGAGGTTGATCGAGATGAGGGGGTCACCTAACATCGGCCCTTGAACTTGCTTGGGTTCGGACATTTGGGTAGTACTCTAGGGAGTTCTATGCTTCTCGTAAATGCCTTAATATTTTGGTAGAGCTTCACACTCCATTTATTACTTAAGATTTTCTAGTGGAGTTTTACACTCCATGAATTACTTAAAATATTTTAGGAGCCTCACATTCTGCAAATTAGTTGGAATGTTTTTGGATCTTCCAACTACATGAATTACTTGAGGCATTTTATGAGTTTTCACTTCGTGGATTCCTTGTGCTCTAATGCAAGGTTAAGTTGTTTTGAGAACCTTTTGGGATATTCCATGAAGATGTTGCTTTGTGGAGAGAACCTCTTGGGTCTTCTATAGAGATGTCTTGTTGTGAGCCCCTTATAATTTATAGTAGAGTTGTCTTTTCACGAGGCCCTATGGGGGGTCTTACACCATCCTAGGTTTCTATACACTCATTGGAGGCTGCTTTTGAGACCATGATGGATGGTCTAGCTATTATGACTCTGTAGGAGGCTGAATAGGAGTTAGACTAGGATTTAGCCCCTTTTTGGTTGAGGATGGCTTTGATTTCATTTTGTTAGTAACATGTTGGTTGTTGTTTTCTTTTGAGTGACTAAGTGTAGGCTGAGCATGATGCTACTTGAGCATTCCAATTGTGTTAGACTTTGTTTTTCTCTATTAAAGATGGTTGAGCGGTATTTTTGCTTTTGTTTGTACTTGATTGTTTAGATTACTTGACATATACAAGTTTTCCTTTTATTATGTCATTTGTGCCATGTCATGTTTTTGAGCTTCTTTGCTCTTTTTTTTGGGGGTCTACATCTATGGATTTTACCAAAACAAAGTATGATTGCGAGCTCTTTTAGGGGTCTTAATAGTAGATTTACTTTTTATGAAGTCCTTGGGGGTTCTTACATTATTGTTGGTGTTTGTATGCCCCCATTAGGGATGTCATAGTGGTCTTGATGCTTGCACGCTTCATTGGGGATTTTGTAGTTGCATTGATGTCTTGGTTGCTATGTGCTCCCTTGGGGGTTTTATAGTAATTTTGAGAATGTTTGCCACGTAGCCCCATGCGGGTCATATTATGGTCATTTGTATTTTCCATATATCCCTTAGGGTCTTATAATGGTCTTGTTAATCGTTATAATTCGCTTATTTTATTTTTACACGTGCCTCTTGGGGTCATCCTGGGAATGAATTATTCTTAAAATTGAGTATTGTTTGTGACATGGAATTAGTATGTAGAAGAATATTCAAAAATTTTATTGGAATAGAAGAACAATTACCATCTCCCAATTTTGGATGGGCTTCTATTCATAATGAAATAGAAAATTTGTCTAAGTTATTGGAAATGACAATTGAACACTAAAAAGGAAACTTAGCCTTCGAGACTAGGACAAATAATTAAGGCAGTAAGAGTGTCTTATCTTATGCGTAGAATCTTCTTAAGTTGGATACATTCCAACTTCCAAGTATTTACCTTCCTTCCAACAATTTGCAATTTGTAGGTGTCAGGATCTGTAATCTCCATAACTTTGTAGGGTCTTTCTAGCTAAGCTTCTAATTTTCCAAGGAGCCCTAAAGTTTCCACTTGACTCATCATAAAATTTTCCATGTGAAAGCTCTTTGATTGAGTGTACACTACTTCTCTTAATTATGGTAGAAGATTCAGGTTGCTCTTAGTTTTTGCGTATTTTGAGAGTTTTTTAACTCTCTATCCTTTAGTTGATTTCCCCAAATTTGGTTGCGGTTATGACTTCTATACCATAGATTAGGTTGAATGGTGATTGTCCAGTAGAGGTCTTGGGAGTCAGTATGTGCATAACATGGAGAGGAGTTCGTCTACTAAAGCTCATTTGGCATCTCTTAATTTTATATTTAAGTGCTGAAGCATAGTCCATTTCGTGACTTCAACTTGTTTGTTAACTTGTGGGTTGGCTACAAACTTGAATAACTACTTAATGGTGAGCTCATTACACTATCTATAAGTTTAGCTCTAGTAAATTAGGTCCCGTTGCCTAAGAACAATGCTCTAGAGATCCCAAATTTGAATATAATGTTCTACCCAAGGAACTTTATAACTTACTTTTGTTTTTTTGGTTAAGTCTATCTATATCATGGCGAGGAGTTTGGTATTAATCCTTGCACTATATATTATCATCAAAAAATTGTTACATCAGGGTTTTTAACATTTAGAAAGCAATAAATGAGGAATACTTACTCCCTTGCATTTTATCCTATCTATAAAACTATAGAAAAAGATTACTACTCCTTTATACACGTACCTATCTATTTAAAAGCTAAAAATAAGGAGCACTACTCCTTTTACATTATTGATTCCTATCTATACAAAAGGAATAAGATAACTAAAGTATGGTTGATGTCCTTTTAATTGTAATGTATGGGATACTCATGTAAATGCACTTAATGATTCCTTTTAGGTCCTCTATAACATATTCCTTCTTGAGAACCCAAGATTCCTTGAAATCAAATGTTGTATTTGCTAGAAAATCTGCATTTGTGTTTTCTTTACTAAAGATATGTGTAATTTTGTATGTGATTCCTTTTAGTTTATTTTTAATCCTTATAAGCAAATGTTGAAGGGACCATGAGGCTTTCTGGTGGTTCATTATCATCTTAATAACTATTGTCACATCTATTTCAATCCATAAATTTATGATCACTTTGGGAATTTTAAAAACCTAGAACACAAATTCCATGCTTCTGGCAGTGACAATGTTTACTTTCCACATTCTCATTTTCATGATTTTACATCACATAGCAGTCTCAAATGTTGCTCCACCCTATTAGTTATTTTGCTTGCTTTAAATATCTTCATTTTGTGCTTAGCATTTTTCCTTTTCAACCACATAAACTAGTGTATTAACATTGGTATGACAAATTTAATGCAACTTATACATGATGTAAGAGCTAGTAATTTCTAGTAGTTCCATAAAATTTCAATGTTGGAAGTTGATGAGAGTGTCACATGAAATATCATAGCAAAATAGTTCCATACCTTACTAATTTTTGCCTTTCAATGAACAAGTGTTGGATTGTCTTTGCACTTTCACAGCAAACACACTTAGATCCGAGTTGATTCCTTTTGATTGAATTCTAGCATCCACTGGTATCTAATTGTTTGGCAACCTTTATGCAATACAAACATTATGGCTGCAAGATAGGGGCACTAGATCACATCAAATGTGTGCTATGTTGGTTTTGCTTTTCTAATATGCATCCAAGTATTCTTCATTAAGAATTCACATTTGTTGATAGTTTCCATAAGAGGTTGTCCATGCCATTTTCAACAATAGAAACTTTGCTTACTTGATTAGCTAAAGATAGTGGGAGAACCTGGTTTACTTTCTACATGTTCTAGCCTTTATTTTGACAATAAGACCTTACACTCACTTGGCTCCATTTCCCTTGTCAATGTGTACTTTAATCGGGGCTTTTCCGTAGTAATTATCATGACAATAGATCACATATCATTTTCCTAAAATCCAAAAATAATGAGATTCCCCCTTATTCCAAATCTTGCACATTCTCCTGTAATTTGGCGATGTAAAATATGGCATTTTGCCCATATTGAATGGAAACAAAGACTATATTTGGATGCCATAAATTGATCCCATAGAAAATTTTAATTTTGAAATCTCCACCATTTTACAAGAGAATGAAGTGACAACATCTTCCAACTTTTCAATCACAAGCTCAAGGACAGATTCAGAATTGAGACTAGGGGGAGAGGGATTACAAAACATAAAAGTTCTAAAAATAAATTTTATAATTTACAAATTTGAAATGCATGTTATTATCGAATTTGAGCACGACGCTCTTTCATGTCATAATATTCAAAATTGAATTAATGTCAAAATTTGTAACAATATCTTTCTCACTATAAATAACTTAACAATCATCTAAAAGATCATCTTTCATCTAAATTCTAAGTCTATCTTTGACAAATATCTTTGCAAATACATAAAATAAAAGTACCCTAATAGGCATAAGCCTCACTTAATTATAAATTATTTGATTATAAATATAGGCCTAAAACTTTCCTTTTAAACTTTACAAAACTAAATTAGGTAAAGAATTAATAAAATCATTACTAAAATTTAAATATATATAAACTAGAAACTATTACATAAATTACAAAAAATATATAAAAATATTGGGAAAATTTGAACTTCATAGAAATGTTAGAAATACTAAAAAATATATACAAAATGTTGGGGGGTAGGGGGCGCAATGGCGTCCGGAGATCCATCATTGCCGAAGTTCACTTTCTTCTGCCCGAAGCAAACTATGCTCCACTTAATCTAATGAATTTTTGTTTTGGCCACCATATGAACCTCAGAAAGAATCTCTTATACAATTTCTCAAATTGATCAATAGTGCATTTAGGCAGGTTTAAAGCTTAGAGCAACTTTATAACTTTTTTGGCGGATATGCGTGCTAATAATTTTTCTTTTATCAATTTGAAAAAATAATCGATAGCAACTATAAGGAATTTTTGTTGGTCGGTGGCTTGGGTAAAAGGCCCCACAATGTTCATTCCCCTTAGGCGAAGGCACATGGGTTATTGACTAATTGGAGGTGAGCACTAGGTTAATGATTCATGCTCACGTGGTCTTGGCAGGCTCAATAGCTTTTCGCCAAGTCTAGGGAGTCTTTCAATATAGTTGACCAGAAAAAGCCTCGTTTAAAGGCCTTTAGTGCTAAGGATCAAGCTCTAAATGGTTTCCATAGAGGTCTTCATGGATCTCTTACATGATGCGTTCCTACCTTCTTGGGGGTAAACATTTTATGTAAGATAAGGAAAATCCTCATTTGTAAAGGTCTCTATCTAGCAACATAAAGCTCGCTACTCCCATTTTCAATCACATTGCTTCCTTTGAGTTGCTGGGTAGGAAGCCATCCCAGAGTATTTCATGAATGGGGTTATCTAAGATACATATTGTCTTTGATGTCTGTAACCTTTGGAAATAATTGACTTGTGCTTTTTGGGGCTTCTTGGTTTGTGGCGTCGAAGGTCAAGAAGGTGAACTACCAATTCTTCACTGCCAAGCAGTGCTGGTTACCTTGGTTAAGCAATTTGTGTCCAGGTTTTCCTTGCACATTATTTGCATTAAAGCATTAGATTGACTATGTCCACTCAATGGAGGTCCTTCACCATAGTTTATTCTTTGGCTTCATAATAGTTGGTGACTTGGTTGACCATTAATTGAGAGTTTCCATGAGCTTGTAGCTATCGTGCTTCAATTGCAAAAGCCAGCTTCATTTTAGTGATTAATTCCTCATACTGGATTTCATTCTTAGAAGTTGGAAAATAGAATCCGATAGCATATTCACATTTATTTGCCTAAGGACTCTTTAGTACTACTCTAGTATTACTGATGGCTTTTTAGCATATAAGGTCTAGGTATGTATGAAACTCTCAATGCCATCTCTTATGCTTTTGACCATGGGGTCGGCTAGGACTTTGGATTTGGTAGCCATTTGGGGGAGATACTCAATCCCATATTAGCTCAACTCAATGAACTATCTCACTTTTAGACCTCGTAGGGACCAGTTGGCATAGTAAATTGGTTGATGCTTTTTCCCTTGCTTCAAACTAGTGCCACCTAACAACTATTGTTGTGGTAGCTAGGTACAAAATAGCATTTCTTTCATCCTTTTGCAATCTTTGTCTACTTAAATACCTTAGCACCTTGTAGAATTTTGAAAAAGGGAAGTCTTTTCATGGATAACCAAGAGATGAATTGATTTAGAGCAACTAAGTACTCTGCCAGCATTTGCACTTCCTTGATGGTCTGTTGGGAAGGGAAGGCTTTAAGAGCATCGCTTTATCTTCTCGGGATTATCTTTTATCCCTCATATATGACATGCCTAAGGAACTTATCTCCTCACATGCTGAAGGCACATTTAGCTAGATTAAGCCATATAATGAACTTTCTTAGGATGGTGAAGTATTTCTCAAAATTGCTGAGGTAGTTGTTTTGCCTACGACCCTTAACCAACATATCATCCGTGAACACCTTCATGTTTTGTCCAATCATATCTTTGAACATTGTTAAGCCAAGGAACATCATGTTCTAATAGTATATTTCGTATGCAATTATACCCTTTGTATGCTTTCAAGAAACTCAGCATCTTACATTTCATTGTGGAGTCCACTAGCATGTCTATTTTGGGCAGCAAGAATAGGTCCTCCAAATAGGCTTTATTCAAGTATTTGAAGTTAATGTAACCCTCTAATTTTTGTTCTGCTTGGGCAGTAGCACTACATTGGCTAGCTACTCGGGACATTAGACTGATCGAATGTACTTAGCTTCTAAAAGTTTGTACACCTCTTTTTTGACTATTTTATTCTGCTATGCTCCTAAGTTTCTTCTTTTCTGCTTCATGGCTACACATTAAGGTTTATCCCCAGGTAGTGCATAATCACATTAATGAAATTCCTCTCAGGTCTATTATTCTCCAAGCAAAGATGTAGTGATTCTCCCTTACGAAGCTCACAAACTCCTCTTAAAGTCTAGGTCTACGAGAGCTCTCAGCTAGGTAGTCTTTAATGGATCATCGCCTAATCTGATTTCAACTGTATTGAGTTCCTCCTTGGCTGTGAATCTAGCTTTGTTAGTGTTCCTCTTCTAGATACTAGGCTCTAGCTAATAGGAGTTAGCGGTATCAGTAGTTTAGGCAACTTACAATGCTTGGCCTCCCACAACTAGGATTAGTGGTCTAAGCTAGACTTTCAACAATATAGGTGGGTTGAGCGCTGGCTAGATCGTGGGCAATGGTGGCACCTGCAGTTGGTTGTTCTTCACATTTCTACCTCCATGCAGCAATAGGGTGCTATAAGTAAAACTCTATATCTCATTTACATCCTCAGTGTTTTGCATATTAGAAGAGAGTTCCCATAGATGACATAGAAATGATGTCGCATAAAAATAGAGTTGGGATCCTTTCCAAAAATTAGTGTGTTGTTAGGCTTCTGCTTTTGGATGTACTTACTTAAAATCAAAGCTCGAGTCTTACAAATGATTACTTATATGATTTTTTGATTTTAAGAGTTGGTATTTATGTTAATTGACCTTAGTGGACTTGACCTATTTAGGTTGGGAAACCCATCTTGATGGGCTTAAATTGTTGGGTTCAATAGCTCTTTCTTATTTACTTATTTAATTATTGTGGCATTTTATTTTCCTTTTTTAATATTTTCACTCTTAGGATCTTATTTTGCTATATTAATTTTCTTTTCCCACTTTCTTCTATTCTCTTACTACAATTCATAAATTAATCATATATCTTTCTAGTTAATCCTACAAAACAATCCCATTAATTCTTTTTAACCATTATTTGCCACAAATTCAATCAATATAAGTGAGAGAAAAAGAGAAGAAAAATTAGAAACATAGAGATCAAACAGATTGAATCAATAAACTATTATTAGGTACTATTATTATTATCATCATCATCATCATCATCATCATATATGTTTGTTTTGGATATTTTATTATTTATCAATATATTTAGCATTTATATTATGTCAATTTAAATTTATACACACATAAATGATTTGTCATGACGACTAGTGCTTTTAAATGCTAGGAAATGCACAGTCGCAATTAATTACATTCAATGAGGTAATGTCATGATAGTTTTTCTTCCAAAATTATTATTATTATTGTTGTTGTTTATTTATTGATTGATTGATTTACATAGAGATAATTGAAATTTGAAATCTGAATCTACATTTGAGGGCAATGCTACTTGACTAATTGATTAATGATTTTTTTTCTTATTATTTTTTTAATTTTTTAAATCATATAAAATTATTAACATCAAATTTACCACGATAGTTACTTCATAATAAAATGAAAAGGTATAAAATAAATATAACACAATTGTTGCTTCATAATAAAAAATGAAAAGGTTGATTAATCGGTTAAGCGTTATCATTTTCATATTTTTATGTGCAAGGGGTGCACGCATCAATAAAAAATAAATAAATGAAAAAAGAAAATCTTTCATATTTCCGTAATATGTTTGATAATAGTCTCAAATACTGCCCCGGGGGGGCGGGGGAGGGGGAATATACGTAGTTCCATTAGTCCACCCCTTTTCTTCTTCTCTGTCTATAGTCCTCCCCTTTCTCTCTCTTCTGGTCTGTTACACGCCACAGAATAGGACTGCTGCACTCTTCTGCTCAAGAAAACTGTTATCATCGGATCAAAAATCCATTGGATTCTACTCATTCACTTTTTTCTGATCTCCCAGAAAACACCTCGAGCTCATTGCGGCCGTCAATTGACGTTGAAATTACCCTAATACCCCTCCGCGTTGCATTTCGCTTTTACTGTTGTCACTCTACGGCTTCACCCTCCAACCCTGTTGAAAAATCTAGTTTACTTGCTAATTGGAAAGTTCCCCAGCTGCATTCGGTGCAATTAGTGGTGTTCTGCTTGTTATGTTTGATAGAGTTGATTGGAAACCAAGAGTGTTGGATGAGCGCGGATGGTGAATGGGGGGTTTCGATTTAGGGCTTGTTTGGGAAAGCGGAAATTCGTTATCTGATGCCACGGAACGGCGATAGGATGAGCAACCCTGACGTCAGCAGAGCTGGTGGGCCAGTAGAGAGAGACATCGAGCAGGTAACAATTTCTCCAATTTTTTGGGGACATGATGACTTTAAGAGTCATGGGGCTGAGCTGTAGTTAGTCGGTTAATTAGTCTTGCTAATGCAGTATTCTAATTCTTTTGTTCTTTTTAGCTGATTTGAGTAGTTGAAAATTTGATTATAACCCATTTGCTAATAGGATATTTTTTTGGCTGTAGTTCTATAAAATTTATGATACAATTTAGTAATATGTGTCTTCTTTAAGAATGAGACCCTTTTTAGTTTCTTATTGAAGATCGTGAAAATTATAGTGATAGTTTATTATAGCAATAAGCCAATTTTCTAGAGAGCTCCTTAATAGAATTCCCTAACATAGTTTCCACATATGTTGGTCCCTTCCGGCAAAAGTTTTCTGGTTCTGCCAAACCTACAGGGTATGTTGATGAGTGGTTGTGCTTAAGTGAAGGTTCACACAATGCAGATGTGCTGGTAATGAGTGAGTTAGCAGTTTATAGAAAAACTAAGAGTATGGTTTCTTGGTATGTTTCAACTGGTGATTTGGTTTATTTCTTTAATTTCATTCTAAACAGATCACCAGACTAATGGTCGGATGTATTTTGTGAAAGCACTTTCTAGAGTAGGAACCACAATGCTTGTGAGAGATGTTGTGGACAAATTCGAAAGTTCTTGAAAGTTTCTGAGGCCTTATTACTACTACTATGCCGAATCTTGTTACAAGACTCACATAATCTCCAAGACATTCCTCTGAATCTCAGATTTGTTTTCATGAATATTTGCTGAGATTTCTTATGCATTTCACCGAGTCCATTTAAGGCTTCTAGTTATTATGAGTTTTTACCATTTTGCATTCCCATATACTCGTGTGATCTGTTGCATCAATATTTCATATACTCTTTGTTTTTAACATTTACAATTCTGGCAACTAGGTCTAAATTTTTAAATCGTGTGGTCTGTTGCATCAATATTTCATACACTCTTTGTTTTAACATTTACAATTCTGGCAACTAGGTCTAAATTTTTAAATCACAACTTAATCATGTCACCGCGGCAAAGACGAAATGTCGATTAAACAATTGCTTAAAGTAAATCTAATTATGATAATAGTTTTGTGATACCTCATACAATGTGATATTTGTGCTTTTACTGAAACTCTAGTCAAAATTCTTTTTTATTTTTTAGTATTATTTTGACCTGAGGTTGATTTTTTTGAGCTGAGGACCTGCACTGTCTGGGCCTGATCTTCTGCAAAACTTGATGTCCTTTGTGTAGTATGTAGATGCTATCTCCACATGCAAAACATTCGCTTCTACTCTCTCTCTCTCTCTCTCTCTCTCTCTCTCTCACATGCCATACATTCATTTACTGTTCCTTGCTAGCTACAATTGACCTAGCCTTCTCCCTTTGCTTAGCTCCCAGTAAACTCCAAGTTAGTTCATAGCTTCAGAAGGACAAAGTGAATGCTAATTTTTATATTCTTTCTGAGTTTCAAATGAGTGAACCATGCGTATTACTTGCTCTCACCTTGGTGATTTTGCTTTAAATGATTTTATCTCTGTCTAGTTGTGATGAATCTAAGCTTCATGGTGGAACTATTATGTCATAGATCTGCTACCTTTTGTAATTTGAGTGTAGGGGAATGTTTTCAGTGAATATTTTTGTACATTCCTGCCCTGCCCTGGTTTTTCTCTGATTGTTTCTTACACTTTTTCCTCTTATTTTTCTTATCTGAAGCTTATTTGTTTGGGTAAATTGCTTTATTTAGTTTCTTTCTTTGCAAGGCATGCTAGCTGTGCTTAATTCAGGTATTGTTTGACTTTTACAACAGGCGATTACTGCTCTTAAGAAAGGTGCACACTTGCTTAAGTATGGAAGAAGAGGAAAGCCTAAATTTTGCCCGTTCCGCCTGTCAAATGTAAGCTGGGCTTTGTGCTCTTGAGCTCTTGTTCTTCTACTTTGTGCTTTGAAATGAGCTTGGAATGAAGTGTCCTCCACTCCAGTCATCTCCGTTTCTGTTTTGAAGCGGACAGGAATTATAAAAAGCCCTTTATAGTTGGTAATTAGTAGTTATACAAGTTATGTTTCCAAGCATGTGGCATCTTGATAAATGTGCACTTTCAGTGCGGAATAGGAGGACATATTATGATCAGCTGCTAAACATTGCTTCAATCGATAAATATAGCCTTCTACTATCTCAAATGATAACATGACAACTGATATGCAAAAGCTTTCATGGCAATAAGTTTGTCTAAAATTTTTTTTAACATTTATGATGTAAAGTGATATATATAGATTTCTGAAGCTGTGTCCATGGTTGTCATAATTTTATAAATTTTGGTAAGAGTTATTGACTGTTTTAAATTATGTATGTGAGAATGATCTCAAGCTGTGTTCTTACTTCTTGCTTTTTATTTGTGGGGTTAATGACCTAACTCCAGCCGAATACATAAATTGCTTTAGAAGATGATAAATAGTGTTATAACAGTAAGTACAAAAGTATGGTGTCTGCTACTTAGCAGGGGAGCAGACATGGATTGTATGAAATAAAGCCTGATTGAGTTGAGTTCAGAGCTACTCTGCAGCTCCGCCCTTAATTTAGAAAAAAAAAAATGAAAAAAAACCCAGAAGAGTTGAGGACTAGTTTAAGCAGCATACATTCTCATTGGGTCCATCATCTGTTTGTTCTCTCTGTCCAGTTTCTAAGTGGAGGTCCCATCAATGCCCTTGCATTTTGTATGAAGGGTCTGTTTATTTCCCTGCTTAAAGATGCAATTCCAATGCAAATTCTCTTCCCCCATTGAGGAAGAGATAAGTAGATTTATGTGATTTCACATAGTTCATGAAGCTTCGGAAAATTGTGTTTCTTAAATTACTGAAGTTAGTAATTTCTGTTGGTTATTTTGATATTACTTTGTGTTTATTTCTCCCATATAAAAGTCTGGGAACTCAGGAGACATCTAATGATTGGATGTGCTTGATTTCAGGATGAATCTGTCCTGATATGGTTTTCGGGTAAAGAAGAGAAACACCTCAAACTTAGTCATGTATCCAGGATCATATCTGGTCAGCGGACTGTAAGTCTCCTATTCTTCGGTAACATCTTTTTGCTAAGCTTCAAAAACAGTTATCTATTATGTGGGAACTTGATAGATGCTGAAAACTCTCAAAAACAGTTGTTTTGGTCAACAGTAAATTTTAATGTGTTTTAGATCTCTGTATTTGGTTACTTCTCTTCTTTGCCATTGACAAGTTTTTAATAGCTTTCCACAAGTAGTTAATTTGATACTTCTCAGTCTGATATTTACCCACACCTTAAATTTGTCAATGATATTTCCTTTCTAACATCATAAGCCTTAGACCGGGTGGTTATGCAATATGCTATAAAAGCCATGCCCAGGAGAGGAGGCCCTCGATTCAAGTCTTGATGCCACCCATTTCTGGGGGACAAAATGAAAAAAGGAGAGAAGTTCCATGCGCTTAGGCCCAGAATGTGAATCAGAATGCGGCTTGCAAGTGAGGGGCCCATGTTAGAGATATCAAATATTGAATGCCTTTCCTCTTTAACAACCAAACTTGTAGTAAGGTTCCATATTACGGAGATGGATCTTTAGGTTTTCTGCTACCCGGATTCTGTTTCAGATGAGTGCTGGTCTGTAGTTTTATATTGTGATTCTGTTTCTCTTCTTTGATATAGCTAGCCCTTCCATGCTGCAAAGAAAGCGTCTTTTCTTTTCTGCAATGCTTCAATATAGTAATGAACATAGTTTTATACTTGGCTGAACTCTTAGTTGTTAACTAATCCATTAAAGAAGAAAAGCATCTCTTGCCTTAATTTACCCCCATGCCTTATCTGGTAATCCACTGGGTGCTGGGCTAATTGGAAAAGGGTTTGCCAAGCTCGGTTAATATGTTATTGATGTGATTTATTCATAGGCACTTCTCCATAAGTTGTGGTTTGATGCACCGACTGGTATCCTGGTAGGTGATACAAAATGGGAAATTCACAGGGAAGACTTGGAGGCAGAGAGCTCGCACAGTTTTGTTTGAATATTATCCATGGCAACTTTCTCTTAAATTTTCAAGCTTGTAAATGCATGTCCTAAAATGTTAAGAAAGATACATCAAGACAACTGCTATTCTGCCAAATAGAGGATCTTTAGGACAAGGTTTACTATAATCATGCTGGGTTTAAAACTTCCGACCAGTCCGTGCTGTGCTCTACTTGATATATCTGGTGTGAGACTGCCTATAAAGAAGAAATAATGGGTCTGATATTAAACTTCAATGGAGATGTCTGCTAAGAATTTTTCCTTGTTCTCTGATTCTGTGACTCCATGTATACCTGTATTTAACTTTTCGTTATCCTTTTATTTTCTGTAAACAAGTAATTCTATTTATTGTCTTTTCCAGCCTATTTTCCAAAGGTACCCACGACCAGAGAAGGAATACCAGTCTTTTTCTCTTATATACAATGACAGATCGCTTGATTTGGTGAGAGTCCATTTTGTTAGTTCTATTTCTTAAGAAACTATTGTTTTAACCCTTGTTTGGTTCTTGCTGCACTGTTATTTTTCACATTGATGGTAGATGTTCTATTTCCTTTGGTAGATATGCAAGGACAAGGAAGAAGCAGAGGTATGGTTTAGCGGACTTAAGGCATTGATTTCCCGCGGTCATCAGCGTAAGTGGAGAACAGAATCAAGAAGTGATGGAATTTCATCTGGAGCTAATAGTCCCAGGACATACACTAGGAGAAGTTCTCCACTGAATTCCCCATTTGGAAGTGGTGATAGCCTGCAGAAGGTGAACTGCTTTCATTTTCATCTGTCCGCATAGAGAGCCATGTGTTTTCCTCTTTTCAGATGTGTGGACTGGAAATATTTATAAGTAAATTTTTCTTCTTGAAAATGTTTATATAAATCTCATTTCAACCTGAGCAGGATGGTGCTGGTCAACTTCGCCTCCATAGTCCTTATGATAGTCCTCCTAAAAATGGTCTGGATAAGGCATTTTCAGATGTTATAGTGTATTCTGTGCCGCCCAAGGGTTTCTTCCCTTCAGATTCTGCGAGTGCTTCTGTCCATTCTGTTTCATCTGGAGGTTCAGATGGCATACATGGTCACATGAAAGGAATGGGAGTGGATGCCTTCAGAGTAAGCCTTTCCAGTGCTGTAAGCTCATCAAGTCAAGGTTCTGGTCATGATGATGGTGATGCCTTG
>JACGDI010005381.1:1542721-1583461 GCA_014898725.1 Jacaranda copaia
ATAAACAACTATAAAATGGCTAACCTAAATTCTTCTTTGTTTTATTAAATTTAATTTTCATCTTAATATATGGTCATCTTCTTTTTATTTTAAAGTACTCTAAAAATGTTACACTTCTAAGTTTTTGCTAATGACTTTTGGCCCCTTAATCTTGTGTTCTATACTTCTCATGTATTTTTTATTCTCTAATACAATTATCTTTAATTTTTTTTAATAATATTTTTTTTGAGTAAATTATAATATTCTCATAGACTTTTATCTTTAGAAGTTTTAAGGCTCTTTTCTTTTTTAAACTTCTTGTTGAATAATTTCGAAATTAATTCATTTTCCCACAACATTATGTGTATAAGACTTCGTATATGTGAGGTCTTTACATGATCCATGTTTTTAAATACTAAATTTTGATATGTTAGGTAATTTTTTATTTTATTCATTAGTTGACTATTTTTTGTGATATTTTATTTTTATATTATTTTTTAATTATATTTATGATTCATAGTAATATTAATATATAGTATTTTTAAAAAGTTTGTACATTGCACAAGAATAATGTTAGTATTTATATATTTATTAAGATTCAAAATATTATACTCAAATAGTCCAAATGTGTATGCGTGTGAGAAATTAAAAACGAAAAAAGATGCGCAATCTAAACATCAACTAGGCCATATGCCTCCAATGCATTAGTGTCGAATTAATATAAATTCCTTTCTGATTTGCATATAATTTTGTCAAATATTGATACTTAATCTTACTATTTTTGTTTCAAATCGATTTTGTTATAAGTTGTTATTTGATCATGGGTGCTCATTGAATTGCAAAATAAGGGCGACAAGGAGGATACAATAAAAATATCAACGATTTTATAGTTTTTAACAATGTTTGCTTTCAAGATGACACAATATGAAAGATGGTGAAAAGAGACTGTATACATATTAATTTTTGGCCAATTGAATAGCGACACATGTAAAACAATATGTTAGATATTAATTTAAATTTTTATTTATTTTTTGAAATTTTTTAAATTTAATCACAAAAGATAAATAGTTAATTTTAATTAATGAATTAGTATTAATTTTATACTCAAATTAAATATTGACAAGTGTCAAAGATGGAGTTTATATACTTATGGATTAATCAAATCAAAGATATTTAATATTATCTCTTGATATTGATATTATCTTTTGATGTTTGATATTATCAAATCAAATATATTTAATATATTTGACATTATAATATTGAAGAGATAATCGTTGAAAGAGTTCAAGTCAATCTAGAAGTCTTCCATCAATTGCCTATATAAAGGGGGTGACCCAAACTTATTCTAGATACAACACAAAATTCCAACAAGTGAAAGGAACTTTAAAGGAGTCTAGCAATTCTATCAATCAAATTTAAGGAGATCCACGGTGTTTAGGTTGATCTTCGCAGAGATTATCATGTTTTGGCATTTGATTCAGGATTAAGATGCGAAACTCTCAAATTGGTGTCATTTTATTTAAATTAAATTTAAGGAGATCCATGACATTTAAGGTGTTATTCGCGAAGTTCATATATTTTGGTGTTTAATTTGAGATTAAGGTGCAAAACCCTGAAATTGGCGTTATTTTTTCAAATTAAATTTAAGGAGATCTGCGGCGTTCTTTGTGGAGCTCATTAAATCCAGGATTATACTTGGAAGGGAAGAATATGAGGATTAGATTAGAGATTGAATCACAATTGATAGATTTTAATTTTGTTTTATTTGTACAATATTTCTTGTCTTGTAATCTTATTTATTGCAAACAAAGAAATTTGTGCTTATAGAGACATGAATATGGCTCTTAGTTTTAAATTTGTAAAAGTTGGATCATAAATTACAAAGAGTAATTTTTGAATTCAGATTCAAATTTTTAATAAATTACATGTTTCTTGTAGTCTCTAACCATTAAAAGTTTAATTTATAACTCATTTGAATATTTACGTCAAGTGACTTTTAATTTAGTGGCATAAATCTCACATATAAAGTGTGAGATTAGAAATTCAAATTCTAACAAATTCTAATGTGTATTTTTATAAATAAACAAGAAAAGCTCATTTTATGACCTTACCAATAGTTTTAACTGAGCTTAAACCTAGACAACAAACGAGATTACAAGGAGAGCTTATTAGCCGTGCAGCGAGCTGTATTCCAGCACCTGAATTTAGAATGCATGAGAGGTGACAGGGGTGAAAAAGGCTGAATGGACAATATTGTTCTTCCGGAATAAAAGAAATAGCTAAAAGCCCACCAGATCCGCACCTCAGAAATTCGATGGCATTGACCGACCCATGACTCAAGTAATGACCCGAGATCTAAATGGTAGACCAAACAAGACACGTGGATGGATTTGGAATCATCCATTTGATTATAAGTACAGGTATAAATAAGTCGAGCCAAACCCGAATTTTGTAGGCTCGGACGAGGATAGCAACCTAGCTCAAGCCCAAGCTCGGCTCATTAAAGCTCAATAAGACTCGATTTGTATAGATTTAGATGAGATTGAGCTCGTATGAGTTCAAATGTGCTCTAGCTCATAATGCCCTGATGAGCTCGAGCCTATTTAAGTTTGAAACAAAATTCATAATAACAAACACTATATTATGATAATAATAATATATATAAAATAAAAAGCTCTTTTAGGCTTGCTAACCTGTCAAATCAAATACTATTTTGCTTAGCTCGGTTTGCTTGATTGGCGAACTTGAGCTTGTAAATTGGAAAATGAATAATATTTTTCAAACGTAAATTTATGCTTAATATGAACTTATTTTGTAATAGTACAAACTAATATCCATATACATATCAAATATAAAATAGTTTAATTTGCGAAATATGTATATGGTTTTATAAAATTTGAAAGTTAATTACTTTTTTAAAATAAAAGATAAACTCTTTTCATTGTAATAATAAATTATAAACTATTTGAGAAAAAGGTTTAAAAATAGAGACTTACTCACCATAACACTGCATATATTCAAACCTTTTCAATGAAAATAATTCAATTATTAAAATAAGATTTGTGATAAAATTGATACACACTTTTCATAAGCTAGAATTCTAAGCATCCAAACAACTAACTATACTAAAATTAGGACATCTGAATTAGTAATATAAAAAAGCAAACAAAGTATTGATATATTTTTTAGATAATAAATCTTATACTTATCAATCATATCCAATTCTATCATGACAAACAAACAAATTCTAAAGTGACTAGTCTGTACAAATGATAACACTATAGATACTTACAATTCCTTCTATATTCTATTCTCTCTAGACTTTATATGCTGTCTGAGTTTACAAAATTTTCCACCTAAGGGTTATAGTTGGAATATGACTGTAAATGGATATTCAAAAATTCATTTATCTTTCGCATCTGAATCTATTTATAGGCATATTATCCACATCCATTCAAAGCTGATATATTCGATTGGATATATCTCTTTATATATTTGATTATCTATAATTTAATTAAATTAATTATCCATATCCAATAATAATTTTTAAAAAATTATTATATATAATATATTCTAATTTTTTATGTATGTTAATATAGAAATAATATTTAAAAAATGATCATATATAATATACTTTTATGCATCATAAATTATTTTTATTTTTTCAATACAAAACTCATAATTTATATATATAAATATATAAGCACAAATTACTAATTAAAAAATTAATAAAAAAATAATAATTAAGAATTATGAAGCATCGATAGATGGCAGTAAAAATAATTAAATTCAGCTTCTATCAATGACTGAGAAACTGATCGCTGCTTCTTACAACACTGGGAAATTGGATTTTTCCCAAGAAAGACAATATAAGCACTAGTTGAAGACATATCATCTCTATTGCCCGCCCAATCAACGTCTAAAAAGACATGTAAAACAAGAGGAGAATTCTTACGGAAGTGCAGGCCTTTGTTAGTAGTGCTAGAAAGATAACGAATAACCCGTTTGGGAGCAACCCAATGGCAAATTTTGGGACAATGAGAGTGTAGACAAGTTAACTTTTGGCCAATTTAAAAGTGACATATGTAAAATATGTTAGCTATTAATTTAAAATTTCTATTTATTTTTTAAAATTTATTAAATTTGATTTCAAAAGATAAATATTTGATTTTAATTAATACTCTAATAGTTATTTTATACTCCAATCAAATATTAACAAGTGTCAAAGATGAAGTGTCTGCATCTACAGATCAATCAAATCAAAGATATTTGATATTATCTCTTGATAATGATATTATCTTTTGATATTTGATATTATCAAATCAAAGATATTTAATATTATCTTTTGATATTTTCTATTATCTTATCGAATAAATAATCATAAAAAGAATTCAAAGTCAATCTAAAAGTGTCCCATCAAATGTCTATATAAAAGGAGTGACCAAAGTTTATTCTACACATAACACAAATTCCAACAAGTGAGAGGAGCTTTGAAGAAGTCAAGTAATTCTTTCAATTAAATTTAATAAGATCTACAGTATTCAAGGCGTTCTTTGCAAAGCTCATATATTTTGGCATTTGATTCAAGATTAAAGTGCGAAGCCCTCTGATTGGCATTATTTTTCTTCAAGCAAATTTAAAGAGATTCACAGCGCTCAAGGCGTTCTTCGCGGAACTCATATGTTTTTGGAGTTTGATTCAAGATTAAGGTCTTCAAACAAATTTAAGGAGATCCACGGTGTGCAAGACATTCATCATGAAGCTCACTAAATTTTAAGATCATATTTGAAAATAAAGAATCAAAGGATTATATTAGAGATAGAATTCACAGTTGATTGATTGATTGATTTTGATTTTATTTGTACAATTTTTCTTGTTTTGTAATTTTGAATTTTGTAGACAAGAAAATTTGTTGTTACAAATTTTGGCTCGCTTGATGGGATGATCTCTACCTCTTATCTCTTTCCTTCATCAAAATTGAAGTATCAAATGGCCACCAACAAGACTATTGCATTGAAAATTACTATCTCAAATTCCTCAAATGCTGGAGCAAAAAGTGTTGGCGTCATCACAAGAAGTATATCCAAGAAGTTGCAATCATCTTTAGAGATGGCTCCTTTAGTTGCTATGAAAATGTTGTTGCTACATTTTATTGATATGAATAAAGATGGTGGAGGCTCAATGGAAGAATTTGCATCATCTATTCCCCATTCAACATCAAATTCCTCAAACATAGCGATGGTGATGGTGACAAGTACTACAACTTTAGAGGAACAAATTACAAATTTGAATAAGGCTATCGAAGGACTCACAAAGCATGTCCAAGAGTGAGACTTTCAAATATTTAAATTGATGAGCAAAGTGGACAATCCTAATGCCAGCTGCATGGTGGAGAAACAAATTGAGGCTCAAGATGAAGGCGAAACATCCACAAAGAAGCAACCAGCTAAAAATGAAGAACTAAAAGTTTTCTTTGATGGACCAGTTTCAATTAACCCATTGAAGGAGTTCATTATCGAAACTATCAAAGATAAGCTTGATGGAAGTTATAAGTCGTCTATGACTTACTCCAAGCCATATACTCAAAGGAATGATAACTTGAAGATGCCGATCGATTACCAACTCCTAAAGTTTTAGCAATTTGATGGCAAGGGCAACCTAAAGCAACATGTGGCTCATTTTATTGAGACTTGTAATAATGTTGGAACATATGGAGATCATCTAGTCAAATAATTTGTTCGATCATTAAAGGACGATGCTTTTGATTGATATATTGACTTGGAGGCATGCTCCATTGATAGTTGGGGGCAACTAGAACAAAAGTTCCTTAATCATTTCTGCAGCACTTGAAAGACAATTAGCATGATTAAACTCACAAACTCTCGCCAATGGAAAGAAGAACCTGTCATTTACTATATCAATTGCCAGAGAAATTTTAGTCTTAATTACAAAGATCAATTATTAGAGGCTTCAACCATTGAGATGTGCATCCAAGGAATACATTGGAGTCTTTGCTACATACTTCAAGGAATTAAACTAAAAACTTTTGAAGATTTGGCAACTCGTGTACATAATATTGAAATGAGCATGAATTTTGATAAACAAGAAAATTCAAGTGTTGTCAATGATGATGAAGATGTTAGGGGCAATTAATTTTCATCTTCAAATTTCATATACTCCTTGATATGAGCCTAAACTATCGATAATGTTCCCAGATAAAAGTATACATTATCTAAAATTCTCAAGTCTCCATGTTTTCAAATCCATGACTCAAGTCTCCAAGTCTCTAAAATCCACGACTTAAGTTTCCAAGACTTCAAGTCAAAGCTCATGTTTCGAAGTTTCCAAGTTCAAAACTCAAAATTTTAGGTCTTCAAATCAAATATTCAAGTCTCCAAGTCTTCAAATTCAAGATCATGTCTCAAGTCTCTAAGTATTCAAGTCAAGGCTCTAGTTTCGAAGTTTTCAAATTCAATTATCAAGTCTGCAAATCTCTAAATCCACGACTCAAGTTTTCAAGTCTTCAAATTCATGACTTAAGTCTCCAAATGTCTAAATTCAAGACTCAAGTCTTCAAATTTCTAAATCAAAGACTCTAATCTTTAAGTCTTTAAGTCCAAACCTCAAGTCTTCAAATTTCTAAATCAAAGACTCAAATCTTTAAGTCTTTAAGTCCAAAACTCAAGTCTTAAAATTCCAAATGCTCCTAGATACAAGCATAAACTATATAAAATTTTTAAATTAAAATTTTTTCATGTGCTCCTTGATAAGAGTTTAAACTATCAACAAAGCTCCCAAATACAAGCACAAACTATCTAAACATTCAAAGTCTATATAAGTACTCCTTGATAAAAGTTTAAACTTTGTATAAGGCTCCTAGGTATGAGCATAAACTATCTAAATTATTAAATACTTCAAGCCTTGCCTCTTTTGTAGATTATCGACACATTTTTCACCAAGTCTTGAAGTGGGGGAATTTGTAGATATATTAATTTTTGGCTGATTTAAAAGTGACACATATAAAATAATATGCTAGATATTAATTTAAAATTTCTATTTATTTCTTGAAATTTATTAAATTTAATTTCAAAAGATAAATATTTGATTTTCATTAATACTCTAGTACTTATTTTATGCTCAAATCAAATATTGACAAGTGTCAAAGACGAAGTATCTACATCTATGGACCAATCAAATCAAAGATATTTGATATTATCTTTTGATATTTGATATTATCTTTTGATGTTTGATATGATCAAATAAAAAATATATGATATTATCTCTTAATATTTGCTATTATCTTATCAAAGAGATAATCGTCAAAGGAATTCAAGTCAATCTAAAAGTCTCCCATCAAGTGCTTATATAAATGGGGTGACTAAAGTTCATTCTACACACAACACGAGTTCCAACAAGTGAGAGGAGCTTCGAAGGAGTCAAACAATTCTCTCAAGTAAATTTAAGGAGATCCACGATGTTCAAGATATTTTTCGCAGTGCTCATATATTTTAGCATTTGATTCGAGATTAAGGTGTGAAGCCCTCGAATTGGCTTTATTTTTCTTCAAGCAAATTTAGGGAGATCCACATCGCTGAAGGCGTTCTTCCTAGAGCTCATATATTTTTGGAGTTTAATTTGAGATTAAGGTGTGAAACCCTCAAATTGGCGTTATTTTTCTTCAAGAAAATCCACGCTGTGTAAGGCATTCATTGTGAAGCTTGCCAAATTTCAAGATCATATTTTGAAGAGAAGAATCAAAGGATTATATTAGAGATAAAATCCATAGTTGATTGATACATTTATTTTGATTTTAATTGTACAATTTTTCTTATTTTGTAATTTTGATTTTGTTAGACAAGAAAATTTGTTGTTACAGAGAGAATTGAGATAATTGATTTGTGGCAAAGCAATATCCGGTCTGGTCAAAGCAAGATATTGAAGAGATCCAACCAAGTTTGATACTCTAGAAGGTCACATGAAGCAGCACTATCATCTAACATCAAAGAATTAGTGGTGGCTAGAGGTGTGGAAACAACTTTAGCACTACTCATGGAAGCCCTGCCAATGATATCTTCAATGTGTTTTCTTGAGATAAATACAAACCAAAAGGGAAGTGAATAACCTAAACACCAATAAAGTATACAAGAGGTCTGAGATCTTTGATGGAAAATTGTTGACCTAGTTTTTGAATGAAGAATTCAATAGCTTGGGAACTATTTCTAATAACAATTAGGTCATCTAAATAGACCACCAAGAACAAAATAGTACCAGAAGTAGAGTAGATAAATAAGCATCGATTAGACTAAGAAATCTTAAATCCCAAGGTGAAGAAAAAATCACATAGCTCATCATACCAAGCTCGAGAAGCTTGTTTGAGACTATAGATTGCTTTATGGAGCTTGCAAAACATATACAGGTCTAGTAGTATCAGTAAACACCTTTAGGTTGTGCCATATTTATGTCCTCCGATACCCATGAAGAAAGGCATTGTTCACTTCTAATTGTCGCAAGGCCCAATTTTGAGCAACAATAAGAGATAAAATTATAAAATTTGGCATATTTATATGCCAAAATTTTAATAATTGAATAAAAAAATTGATTTTATATTGAGAAATAATTTAAGGACATTTTAGTGAGTAGAACAAGTCTATCCATGTTGGAGAAAAGAGTGCAAGTGCATAAATAAAATAATTAAAGTTTATTTTAATATATCCCAATTGACACATCCTTATAGAAAAGTTAGCTCAAAAGCTAAAGCTATGACTTAAGCTTCTAACTCTTTAGTAGAGATGTAAATTTTCATTAAAAGAGTAAGTTATGGGATTTTTTCCTATAGTTGTGTCCTTAAAAGAAGGAATTATGATTCTAGTGAAGAATTATGTTTCGTCAACAAAATTGCACTACACAACTATAAATAGGAGTGCCTAGAACCAACAAAACCACTAAAAATTATATACATACAGACTAGCATTCTATCACACTACATTGCACACTTATACACTGTCCATTAAAGAAGAGTTCCCAATTAGTAAAGTTTGCTAGTTCCGTTATATTGAAGAGCTACCTTAGATCAGAAGAGGGTTGTTGTATCTTAGGAGGTTAATTATTAGGAGCCTTCTAGCACTGTGCGAGGGGTAATATTACCTTAAAGAAACTATTGGAGCAACAGGCCTTGGTTAACACAATTTTTGTCTTGCATTCAAGTAGGCTTTTCTATTCATTTTCTTTACTCAATAAATAATTTTTATATGTGTATATATTTCAATTATATGTTTACACAAAGTATAAGCATATATGATTTTAATTTTAATTAAAATTTTCTAACAAACTTAAGGTAATAGTTTGTCCAACTTACTTGTGCTTAATTAATTAACAATTTTAAGGCTTTATTTTCATCTCTTATATATATCTTATACTTGTGTACAACTTTGACATGTATGGTGGAACTTTTTATGCTATAATATTTGTGCAAAATAATTTATCTATTCCATTTAGAAGACAATCCTATTAACCAAGTCTACAATCTAGACTATAGGATTTACATGATTTGCCATGTAAGATTCATTTTCTTGTCTAACTATTCTATTGATCTACATAAGGTTTTCTAAAATTTTAGTCATAATATCTTGATTGTGATAAAGCAATTTGCACTTTATTTGGAAGTTTAGTGTCATTTATACTGTTCTATTTGCTGTGAGGCAATTTAAAAGTTTAGTTTCTTAAACTTTGTTTCTCAAGATCTTTTGGAAATATTAACATGATATTAAAGGAGCTAGCACATGTTTCACGTGCTGGAGATTAAAAGGATTTTAGTATCAAGGCCAATGTTAAGTAAGAAAAGATTTAAATGGTCTTTGAGTATGATAAGTTTGTACTTATTAAAAATGGAATACTTGTTGTTAAAGGTTATTTGTGTGATGGTTTTTTTAAGTTGAATATAATGACCATCATACCAAAAAATAGACCAAGTGTTAATTCTAATAATAAAATAAACTCTTCCTACTTGCTTGAGTTGTCTAATTTATGGCATCATAGTTTAGGGCATATTAATTACAAGTCAATCTCCAAACTTGTAAACATTGGCCTATTAGCAAAATTAAATCTTGACTTAAAATCAAGATGTGAAATTTGGATCGAGACAAAAATGACAAAAATTCCTTTTAAGTCAATTGAGAGAAGCATTGAACCATTAGATTTAATTCACACTAATAAATGTGATTTAAAAATGGTGCAATCTAGAGGTGGAAAGAAATATTTTATAACATTTATTGATGATTGCACTAGGTATTGCTATATTTATTTACTTTCAAATAAAGATAAGGCTTTGGAAGTATTTAAACAATATAAAAATGAGGTTAAGAATCAACTTAGGAGGAAAATAAAAACTCTTCGAAATAATAGAGGAGGGGAATATGTTTACCCATTCGAAGAGTTTTGTGCTGAACATGGAATAATCCATGAAATAGCAATACCTTATGCACCACAATTAAACGGCATTGCTGAGTGCAAAAATCAAAATTTAAAAGAAATGATGAATGCATTATTAATTAATGCAGGGGCACCTCAAAACATATAGGGAGAGATAGTATTGACTGCAAATCATTTACTTAATAATATACCTCACAAGAAATTACAAAAAACACCATATGAGGCACGAAGAGGACACCTACCATCTTATCAATATCTTCGAGTGTGGAGGTGTCTAGCTAAAGTAGGAGTACCACTTCCTAAAATGGTCAAAATAGGACCAAAGACAGTTGATAGATCTTTATTGGTTATGCACAACATAGTGCTGCCTATCCGTTCGTTGTACATAAATCTAATATTGAGGACATTCAAGTTAATATGATAATCAAGTCAAGGAAGCCAAGCTTCTTGAAGAAATATTTTCATGGAAAAAGGAAGAAAGACGAGTGATATTTAAAAGGCCTCGAGAAACTCAAGAATCGAGCAAATAGGACTTTAAGCCGAGATGTAGCAAAAGAGCTAGAACAGCTAAATCTTTTGGACCTGACTTCTGGACTTACATATTAGAAAGTGAACCGCAGACGTTTAACGAAGCTATGATGACTCCTAAAGCTTATTTATGGAAGAAAATGGTAAATAATGAAATAGAGTCCATCATGCATAATGATACTTGGGTACTAGTAGATTTACCTCCTAAAAATAAACCCTTCAGAAGTAAATGAATTTTCAAGAGGAAAATAAAAGTTGATGGTATGATAGACCAATACAAGGTAAGGCTAGTAGTTAAAGGGTACCGACAAAAAGCAGGTCTTGACTACTTTTACACATACTCGCTAATGACTAGAATAACTTCTATTCGATTATTAATTGTCTTTGCTACTATTATTAATCATGAGATACATCAAATAAATGTAAAGACGACATTTTTAAATGGTGACCTCGATGAGAAAATTTTTATAGAACAACCTGAAGGGTTTGTGGTTTCAATCCAAGAAAGAAGGTGTGTAAATTAATTAAATCATTATACAATTTAAAACAAGCACTTAAATAATGGCATCTTAAATTTGATCATGTGATAATGGCCAATGATTTCAAGATTAATGGGTGTGACAAGTGTGTGTGTATATTAGAGGTACACCAACTGAATATGTCATTGTACATTTATACATAGATGATATGTTAATCTTGGGAAGCAACAATTACATAATCAAAGAGACAAAGAGATTGCTAAGTTGCAATTTTGATATGAAAGATATAGGTCTTACTGATGGCATACTCAAAATTAAAAATTATAAGAGCACTTGATGGGATAGCATTAACATAATCTCACTACATTAAGAAAGTGATACAACAGTTTCTAGATCTCGTTAGTAGTCCTGTGAAAACACTAATAGATGTAAACTAATAGCTTACCAAAAATAAAGGTGAAGGAAAAGCTCAAGTGGAGTATGCGTGCATAATTGGAAGCCTCATATGTATAATGAACTACATGAGGCTAGATATTGCATATGCAGTTGGTAAGTTAAGTAGATATACAAGCAACCCTAAACAATAGCTTTGGAATGCTATTGTCAGAGTACTAAAGTACTTAAAACACACCATGAAGTATGGGTTGCACTATACCACATATCTAGCTATAATTGAGGGATATAGTGATGCCAATTCGATGTTTAACTCAAATAAGTCCAAGTCCATGAGTGGATATGTGTTCACTCTAGGTGCAGCTACCATATCATGGAAATCCTTGAAGCAAACTTGTATAGCTAGATCAACGATGAAATCAAAGTTCATTGTGTTGGATAAAATAGGTGAGGATGTGAATGGCTACGTTAGTTTTTGGAAGATATTCCAAAATGGCCAAAGCCTAGGCCTACAATTTGCATTCATTGTTATAGTTAATCAGTGATTGGTAGGGCACAAAGTAGTATGTACAATGGTAAGTCTAGACGTATACGTTGTAGACATAATACCATTGGACAACTACTCCCTGATGGAGTCATCTCTATTGATTATGTGAGATCAAAAGAGAGCATTTTGAATTAGCTAACCAAAGGCTTAAATAGAGAGCAAGTTGAAAAATTATCAAGGGGAATAAGACTTAAACCTATAAAATAAATGAGGCACTACAATGGAAACCCTACCTATGTCACTGGAGATCCCCAAGAAATAGGTTCAAAGGGAAAAATAAGTTGTTGTGTCTTGATAAAGATGCATTGTGGGAGTCTTACCTCTATCATATTCCTATGATAAGTAAACAGTGCCATCTACAAAATGTTAAGGTTAAGCTTTGCTTTTAATGGCTCTTATATCTTGAATCTTCGAGTGGAGATACAACAGGAACCTCTTAATAAAAAGCCACCTATATGAGTAGGGATTGGGCTGGTCCTATGAGAATTTTTAAAGCTAAATTCTTAAAGAGTACTCATGAATCCCAAGAATTGTTTAGGGCTGAATGAATACAACCGTAAGAACTTAAATTGGCTATTGGCCAGAGTTGTGCGAAGTTCTATTATCTTGGTGTACACAAAAATTCATATAGTTCAAGACATCACGCTCATTGATTGGCGAGTCCATTCAATAGTTCTCACTAGGGAAGGTTCAAAGCCACAAACTACTTACCTCGATGTAGTTTTACTTAAGCTAGAACTCTTTCATGTGTGTCTACATTCATATGCATAGTTCACAAGATAATATTTTTATTCATGTGGGGGATTGTAAAATTCAACATATTTATATGCCAAAATTTTAATAATTAAATAAGAAATTTGAGTTTAAATTGAGAAATAATTTAAGGACATTTTAGTGAGCAAAACAAGTCTATCCACTTTGGACAAAGAGAGTGTGGTTGCATAAATAAAATAGTTAATGTTTATTTTTAATGTATCTTGATGAACACATCCTTATAGAAAAGTTGGTTCAGAAACTAAATATATGACTTGAGCTCCTAACTCTTTAGTAGAGATGTGACTTTCATTAAAAGAGTAAGTTATGGGATTTTATTCTATAGTTGTGTTCTTAAAAAGAAATAATTATGATTCTAGTGAAGAATCATGTCTCATCGATAAAATTGCATTGTACAACTATCAATAGGAGTGCCTAAAACCGATCCAAACTACTGAAAATTATAAGCATACATACTAGTATTCTATCTCACTACATTGCACACTTATATACTGTCCATTAAAGAAGAGTTCCAAGTTAGTAAAGTTCGCTAGTTCTATTCTATTGGAGTGCTACCTTAAATCGGAGAAGAGTCATTGTATCTTGGTTAGTTAATTGCTAGTAGCCTTCTAGCACCATATGTGGAGCAATATTACTTTACGGAGACTGTTGGAGCAATAGACCTTGACTAATACAATTTTTGTCTTGCATTCAGGTAGGCTTTTTTGTTCATTTTCTTTACTCAATAAATAATTTTATATGTTTACATAATTTTTATATATGTATATATTTCAATTATATATTTACACAAAGCACAAGGATAAACGATTTTAATTAAATTTTTCTAACAAAAATCACATGAACTATGGTATGTTTAGCTATACGAGAAAAAGGTTTAAATATAATAAATACTAAGCCTCTGAGTAAAGCCTTGAGCAACAAGCCTTGTGTTTTATTTAATTAAAGGACTATCATAATTCCATTTAACATGAAAGATCCACTTTGAGCTAACTAGATTTCAATTTTCTTGTAGAGGAACAAGGATTCATGTGCCTTGTTGGTGCAAGGTATTAAACTCCTTAGTCATGGTAGCTTTCCAATTGGGGATATTTAAGTGCTTGATATACCGTTTTTGGTTCTCATTTAAGAGAAATAGAGAAGTCTTTGGAGGCTTGGTTATTGGCTTTGAGTGGCTCAGATTGAACATCAACGTATAATTTTTTAATCAACTTGGTGATATTATTTTTGGCATGAGTAATCATAGGATGAGGAGGGCGAATTGGTTTTGAGGCAACAAAGAGAGGCAAAGAACATTCAACTAATGACATAATAGGCCCGATGCATGAGAAGGTAAAAATTCTGCTCTCAAAGTAGCTTCAGGAAAGGAGCAAATATGTAAATGAAAAAAATTGGTAGAAGGAATTATGCCTTAACTTTGAATTAGAGGACTCAAGACCTTTGGGGAATGGGTGATATTTCCATGAGACACCATAGAGGAAAAAAGACATAAAGAAGACAATTAAGAGTAGCCAACATTAGAGAAATAGAAGAGAAGGTCGAGACAACAAAATGGGGTACCCAATTAGGAAGAACATCCTTACTAGACTAAGATACAATAGAGAGCAGGGCGGGAAAAGGAAAAATTATGCCCAACAAAGTCCACTTGACGAGAAAGATAAATTTTAGAAAAGGATAGGTCAAAACAACAAAAGGAACTTTGGTTTGTGGAATAACCAAGAAAGACTCAAGGTGTAAATCAAGGCTCAAGTTTCCTATAGGTATATGGACGTAACCAAGGATGACAAAGAAAACCAAATACTTTGAGCTTTTGATAATTTGAAGATTCACCAAAAATGCATAAGTATGGAGAATCATGATGAAGTAAAGGTGTGGGCATCTCTATTTATGAGATATGCAGTTGTTTGAAAGCAAATGACTAGAAAGACAATGGAAGTCTGGCATTATGTAATAATGTAATCCCAGTTTCAATAATATGTTGATGATGACGTTTAGCTATGCCATTATGTTTTGAAGTATAGGGTGGAGTTGGAAAAGTGAGTATGTTATGTGAGGAAAAGAAATTATTTAAACTCCTCTCCATTATTAGAATAAAATGAGGACAATTGTCTTTTTGAAAACTTTCTCATTCAGGTTCTTAAATCTTGGAAATATTTGAGAAACTTCTAACTTCTTTTTCATGGGATAAAACCAAATATGTTTAGTAAAATTGTCAACAAACATCAAATAATATTGATATGAGGATTTTATTGAATAAATAGCAAATAATGTTTTGTGCATTTTATTGCACTTACATGAATTACAGAAGAAGTTAGAAGTAAACTTGGACAAAATGTTTAAAAGGTTCAAAATTTGGTTGAGACCTTTGGAAAATAGATTGCTAAGACAGTTGTGCCATGTAGCAACTGAAGAGAGTTAAGCCACATAAGATGACATAGTGGATTTCATAGACGAGTAATTGGTTTGATGAGTTGGCCATTCATAAATGCCATCTTTATTTTTCCTCATGACTAGAGGTGCCCCCCATGCATTAACCCTTCACAACAAAAGCGAAAGGTGATAATTCGATAGAGACATTATTCATAAAAGATAAATGATAAATGGACACCAAATTCTTTTTCATTAGAGGCACGTAAAGAACATTGATTAAATATAAATGTTTATGATAGGAAGGTAAAGTTGTGGAACCACTGTGTGTCACATTTAAGTTTTTATCATCACCAATTATCACATCTTCACCCTTATACTTAGAATAATGAGATAAATTCTAAAGATCATTGGAAAAATGATGAGGGCACTTGAATCAAGTAGCTAATTTGGAATACCTAATGTCCCAAAGGAAGCAAAATTTGTATTTGGCTGAGATGCACCATGGGAAGTTGTGGTAGAGCTAAAAGAAGAATTAGAAGGAGCTATCAACCAAAGGAAAATAGATTGCAATATTTGATATTGCTTAACAACATGGCCTGGTTTGTTGCACAATTGATAGACCACTCGATTTCATTGCTGATTATTGGAATGATTGTTGTTCATGTTGGCCTAAATATTTTGAGAGGTGGAAAGAGATTAACCTTGGTTGAAAGAATTTGTATTATTCCAATTATTGTGAGAATGGGTAGAATTATTGCAAGCAATAAAATTCACAGTAAGCGACATAGCAGAAGTTGAATTGTTATGAAGAAGATATATCTTATAATCACATAACTTCTCATGAAGTTCATCAAAGGTGATTGATAACTCCTCAGATCAAAGAGAATCACATATTCGTCTATATTCTGATGGCAATCCATGAATCACATGCAAGGTGATATCATCCATAGTTATAGTAGCACCGATCAGTTGAGTGTGACAACCAATTGCTCAATATGTTGGAGGTAAGAGGACATAGATTGAGTACCCTTTTTTGCTTGTGCAAGTGATTCCTTTAGACCTAAAATTCTTGCACAACATGGTCTTGCATAAGTATTATGCAAGGTAGTCCAGACATTACAAGAGGTTTCTGCAAAAAGAGCCATCAAGACAACCTCAATAGAAAGTGATGCAACTAATGTACTATGAATCAATTGATCCTTTTGATTTCAAAATTCAAAAGCCATTTGCGATTGATGATGTAACCCATGAACTTACAGTCGATAAAAAGAGAATGCCATTATATATGCTAGCTTTGGTAGTTCAATGGTGTGAGCTTGATGAGTGCCTTAGCAGTAGCATTGATAAAGAGAAATTCTAGTTCATGGGTGAGAGTATCTAAAGAAGTAAGTGGGATTGGTAACGTTGTTGTAATTGTGGTTGCATTTTTTTTAGAAAACTAGTGATTAATAGTAATGGAAGAGGAGGAATAGATAAAGTGGGTGAAATTATGGAACTTGGGCTGGTTTGGTTCACCGTTAATAAAGAAATGGTAAAATTTTGAGTGGTTGTCAATGAAGGAAGAGATGGGACAACATTGCTAGTTTCCATGGGTAGCAAAGAGTTGGTAGAGGACGTCTCTTCCATGTAAAGAGAAAATATCAGCAGCAAAAAAAAAAATAATAATAAAAAATAAATAAATAAATCAAGGCCATTTTACAGTGGCTCTGGATACCATAAAAGAGTTTAAGCAAGAAAAGTTTAAATGTTATTAATGTCAAAGCATTGTATATATACAAGAGAACTTAACTAACTAAAAGGAAAGATTACAGCAATAAAGAACAAAAGGAAAACAGATCAATTTACATATCAACAAGATATAAAGAATAAAAGAATAAAAAATGAGAGATATGGAGCATAAGATAATGAATTCTCCTAGTATCCTCTTTATAGTAGAATAGTTCAAACATTCTGTCCAAAACGATACCTCCAAACAATGATTGAGAGCTACTTGTTTCTTGAGTACTCTCCACTTCTATAGTTTCCAGTAGCCAAAAGATAAAGTTTTTCCCTAACCAATGGTGGGCTGCTTGTGCCAACTAAAGATGCTGCAAGTGACAAGTTTCAAAAGTCACTTGAGTTCCAAATGAAAAATAATAGACATGCATGCGTGTGTGTGCCTGAGAGAGAGAGAGAGAGAGAGAGAGAGAGAGAGAGAGAGAGAGATTCCATATCTAATTATCACCTTCAAGCATAGCTATTCCACCTTGAACATCCTGCCCATTTTGAGTGAACAAAGGCCTAAGACAACTGCATTATGCATTCACTTTTAAGTTCATCTAAGAAGCCTTTCTTAGTCCGTCAATATTTATGAAAGGCATGAGGCAAGAGGTCCATTTGTAAAGTGAGAAGCAAAGAGAGAGATGTATGATCAAAAGGTGAATGTGGCCATAATTTAAAACAAAAGAATTATGTATAGTGTTAAATTCCAAAAACATGTTATAAATGCTACAAGACCTAAAACAACATATGAAATTTAAATAATGTTTAAAACTTTTTAATTCATGACTCATAAGAAAAATAATACATAGAATTAACACAATTAAGAATAAATAAAAAATGAAAAAAGAGAAAAAATACAAAAATAATGAAAACAACAAAAAAAAAATAAATGAATAGATAAAGGAATAGCAAGAAACAACAAACAAAGTTATAGAAAAAGAAAAAAATAAAAAAATAAAAATAAACATAAACAATTATAAAAATAAAAAAGTACAAAATCTTAAGTAAAGATAAGACAAATGAAAGAAAAACATAAAAAAAAAAATTAAACATAACTTGGTGATGAGCATCAACGGTAAGTGCTAGCAAGGTTTGGGGACGAGCAGCAATGATGGCAATGGGACTAAGGAGGTGGCAAATTTCAATGGGCTAGAGACTAGTATTTTTTAAGCTTAAATTAAAATTTTCCAAATATATTTTTCATAGATTTTTTTTATTCCATATATATTTGGTCTTGTAAGGTGAGTTAGATGCCTCCTTACTGATTGAGGCAAGGCACCTGGGAGCCCACCTTGGGGCTCCTCATGTCTGGTGTCTTGTCTCACTTTTGTAAGGTGCAAGACCCATCCCTTGTTTGCTTGGGCTACTTCATTGCTCTTCCCCATACCTCGATTATTAATATTCATTTAATTCAAATTTGAACCTGAGTCTCGCAGAAGTTGAATCCACTTTTATTCTTTCTATTTCTTCCCCTATTCTAAAAATTAGAAAAAAGTTGAAGTTATCTAGTCTTGCCACTTCCTTTGCTCGTGACAATAGGCCTAGTTGAAACGAAAGGAAGGATATGTTTCCACAGCTAGATTAGCAACCCTTTCAATATGCATCAAACATTTTAGAAGTTAAGTTCTCTAGTGTGTAGACCTATTGTTTAAGTTCCATGGAAAAGTCCTAGAAAATCTTTCCAAGTGTGATATCTAGTAGTTGCTATCCAAACTCAAAAATCATTGGGTTTTTAAAATTCTTTGTAGCAATGGCTTCGACCTACTTAAAGAAATAGTTGATAATGACCAATAATGATATCATGTTGACAACACCACCTTTCATAACGCCACGCAACCTATAGAAGAATAATGCAAAAAAAATTCCCAAATATGGTCAATGCCTTAGGGATCCAGTGCAAGATTACATCAGCACGATAAGTACACATGAATGAAAATGTTATGCATGTTGAGACCATTTCAAGGTAAGAGAAAGATACGCAAGTCATTAGATTTTGGCAACTCTCTTTCAAATAATGGATTCAATATTTATTTTCATGTTTAAGTTCTAAATCAGGTCATTTCATGAGTCCAAAAATGGTATGCACAAAGAAAACAAAGTAGCCAAAGATAAGAAATTTGTTTCCACACAAAAGTTCCTTCTAACACATGTTAGTAAATTGAAAACAATGAAATAAGATAGAGCTACAAGTTCATCACAACTTTTACTAAATCTCCATTTAATACTTCTTTATGACTTTAGTACACATTAACCCCACTAACACACATATTTCCTTTATTATTTGTTTCCCTAGAAGTACTTTTAAAACATTTATGGATACACATTTCATTAGTAAATGTTACTCTATTACGGAGCATAAAATAAAAGTGGCACTAAAATTTTAAAATGTTGTATTTCTATAGATCACATAAATGGACTAACAAACTAAAACAAATATGGCTCTACAAAGAAATTACAATATGCCCAATTTTTAATTGCATATATTGTGCACGAAGTATTAATCAAACTCACTAGCACCAAACTAGAAAGCATTAAACGGGAGTTTCCCTTTATTCCATCAATTCATGATAATTCCTGCTTTGTTCCTACAACTATCCAAAAGATACCTGAAGCCATCCAAGAAAACATCTTAGACAAAATCTAAAAATATTTCTGTTTTCGAAGAGTCATGTCGCCAATGCCTAAATATAGGTAATAAAAAACTTACTCAAAAAAGCGATGAAGTGATTAGGACATCAAAGTGTTGCTTTGAATCTAACCTTAATTATATTAAATGAGGGAAAAATACAAAGTTAGTCTATTATCTTCTACCGAAAAAAAGACAATAGTAATTTTTAATTTTAAAAAATACCCGCTAATGAGGTTAAAAGTCGTATTTAGTAAATAGGGTAGTGTTTGGGCTGATTCGACTAGGGAGGTTGAACGATCTAATAGTGATATTCTTTTAGGGTTGAGATCTACAATTAATAGCAAATGTTAAACTAACTGAGGTGCCCCCGACTAAGACACTCCAATGTAGTCAAGAACTACTTGCTCAACCAGACAGTTGTGATCAAGTGAATCAGTCTAGCTAGGTCCTTAAATGCCATTAGGCCTTGGATGTTAAGTGGGCCTAGAAATCTTTCTTGAGTCAATAGCTTGTTGGGTTGAGCCTGTTGGGCTATCCCATATCATGAGTCCCTTCCACTCACGGTTCTGATCAAGCTTGTCCATAGGAAAGAGTAGGGAGTAGATAACTAAATGCCTGTTATGTAGATTCGATCAAGGTTTTTGAATTTTTGATTGGGGTATTTGAATACTTAACCAGGGTTTTGTGCATTTAATGCATAATTATCTCACGATATACAAAGCACAAAGGGGCAGAAGTGCAATTATTACTGCCGCTTGGATTCCCATATCTAAATACCTATAAATAGGTTGAGTATAAACATTCATTTTTCACTTTTACTAAATTTGGTTTGGTCGAGTTCTTGCTTCCATAATCTTTTAACCTTTCCACCCTTTATAGAGTTTTCAAGCGATTAACTTTAAGTTTTTCTCGAAACTTCTATTTTTCTTTATTTTACTCTATAAAGATGTCTCTACTACGTCAGATAGTAAGGATCCTAGGTCTTAGAGTGCACATTTCTAGAGGGAGGTTAGGGGTGAAAGTGTGTCTGAGAGCACGCTGAAAGTATCTTTGATAGTTCATCAAGCGACAGCTCAACCTCCAACAGCTCTAGCTCCATCAGCTCAAGCACTAAAAGGGCTGCCTCTGGGAATGAGGTTGGCCCAAGTGAGGTGCCAACATTGCGTGGTCAATTATTTACACCAAATTACTACTATGAAATAGTCTCCAAAATCTCCTTTGCTAACCTAGTTCAAATTAAGGAGATACACTATATTCTAGATGAGTACGAACTCTTAGTACTTGGGTCTCGGGGCAGAATGCATCAATTTCCATGGGAGTGTGTAATGGTGTTCGAGAAAGGATTCAGGAGCGACCTTAGATTTTCTTTAGCACCAGCTATGGTCGACCTCCTGAGGGCCTCGAGGTCTGTATAACACCACTTCTATCCAACTGCTTCACCACCATATAAAGCTTTGTTGTGCTGATGCACCTGTTTGGCCGACCAACATATTTTGCCAATTTTTCCAATCTGCTCCATTTTCACATGTCTCAAAAGTTAGGTAATATTGAAGAGTCTGGGTTCTATTGTCTGACAGCGCATCCATGTGGAAAATTCCTGGTAACCCCCTTCTCATCACATGGCCAGGAGTGCAAAAAATATTTTCTGTTTGTTCGAAGGCTTGGGGATTTTAACATTCTTAGAGAGTGGTGGAGAGGGCATATTGAAATGCTAAGGAACAAAATGCCTAGTTAGCCCAACACTTTCATTCAGGACTTGGTCAATTTTGGGCAGATTGAAGCCTTGATTCTAACCAATGAGAGATGTTTGGTGCCAGCTGGCTTGTCTCCATTCGAGCTCGACTTGCCTATAGGCAACTAGCTAGGTAGAGATCTTTATCGACTGTGATAATTATAAATTTCTATCTTTCTACTCGATTCTGATCTTTTTTATTTTATCCTTTGTTGGCAAATCGAGAAGAAGTGATGGCTCACAGTCAATAAAAGGCTTTAGCTAGAGCCCAAAGGAATGACAAACGTCGTCAAGCAGCTGCTTGACAAAATGCACTTATAATGGAGCTAGGCCCCTCGACTGTCACCCTAACTATGCCCTAAATTGAACAAGCACCCCAACTCACTCGATCAGAGAAATGTGTTCGAAGTAGCCCTGCCGATCAAGGCAAAAGATAGATGATCGAGCAGGAAGGCTCGTTGCCCACAAGGACAACAGGCGATAAAGGTAAGCAAAAGTCGATCATCAGCTATGACTTATTCGGTAAGCATGGCAATGGATTTTATTTTAGATACCAAAGCTATCATCACCCCAATTCGGATATGACCCCACCATATAAATAAAAAATTCAAGCTCCATTATATCATCAAGGATAATGGGTACTGATGCCCTCAAGTGTATGGTGATCGGGCTTTTCTCAGCTAACCAACGAAAGTTCATGGGGCTAAGCCAAGTTGGAGCACTCTAAGCTATAGCCTACCATTACAATATGGTAAGTGTGAGATTAATTAGTCTCTCATCGAGTTTTACTTTTTGCCAATGATTATTTATTAATAACCTCTCTATTTTAGGTATGCCCGCTTAGGTACCACTGTTACCGCCGACAAAATTAGCCTTGGCGGACCGTGAGGAATTATGGGAGATAGAGGAGTTAGAGACCCTCAAGGTTTAGCTCGAGTCTTCCCAGCTCTAAGTCAACCAACTGACAAAGAAAGTAGTCGATCTGCAGGTGCAACTTAATGCAAAAGACCAGCAACTGATTGAGGCCATCAATGAGAGGAGTTAAATTAGATTCCGTATAGAAAAAAGTTTACTTGGATATATAGGTGAGCTCTGGTTGATTGGCTACCATGTTGCTATACTCAAGGAGGCTCAGACAGCCTTTTCTTAATGGCTCCCCATAATGCGGCAGAAGGTGGTAGAACAATTCATGGTGAGCTCAACCTTTCAAGACACAAATGTAGTTTTGTCCATCGATGATGCTTGCGATGTGTTTAAAAGGGTGATAAAGTAGCTTGAGCATTCGGGCTACACTTTTCAAATAGAAGATAAGGATAGACTAAGCCCTACCCTGGATGAGAAGTTACAGCCTTACCCAGAATCAGAAGAGGTCGCGGTTGATGGGGCAAGAGAGAGATACTGCAACAAACATTCCCGTTGAGTCCATAACTAAAGCCTAGTAGAAATAGGCTAAGGTCGAGGCCAAGCTAGTTGAACTGGCGAGCGAGTTTGCCTTCATTGAGGACCTTGCCTTCTAAATAAGGGATGGCTAGTTTGACATTACGCAATACGTGTTGCGCTTAATTAATTTCACAGACGACGTCTCAGGGCCCTCGCAGCCAGCTCAAGTTGTTATGCCACTTTCATCAGCAATGCCGAAGCCTAACTAGAACTCATAGGAAGGTTCCCAGGCTAATCGATTTGAGGGTGCTGGGTTGAGCCAAACTTGAACTTTCAACTCTCTTCCATCGTTGTTACTATTTTGTTATTTTTTTTGTAATAGGCAATGTTATTGTACCAAACATTTCTATGAATGAAATATCATTTTAATATCTTTTTTTTTGAATGAAATCAATTTCATAGATTTCTTATTGAATGCAACTGTGCTGTCGTGATTGTATGAATGAATAGTTGACAACCATATTAGTTATCAAGAAAATTCAATAAATTATTGTCGATTTTGGTTAATGTTGAGAGATATGCATGGTTTTGCCAAAGCACACTTTATAGTCGATTTTATTATTTTATGGTTAACTTGTTGATCGACTACTAGGTCAATTGTGTAGTTTGGGCTAAAAAGCCTTAAGTTGTCGAATGTAGCTGCTTTTGCGTCAACTACGTGGTCAACTTGAAACTTTATTGGGTAGCGTGAAGCTGCTTTCTTGTCGACTGCGAGGTCAACTTGAAACACGGAGGGGTAGCTTGAAGTTACCTTTTTGTCGACTACGAGGTCGACTTGAAACTTGGAGTGGTAGCTTGAAGCTGTTTTTTCATCGACTATAGGGTTAACTTGAAACTTAGAGTGGAAACTTGAAGCTATTTTTTCATTGACTATGGGGTCGATTTAATTTGGCAGCGTGAAGTTTTTTGTGGGTCGACTACGAGGTCAACTTGAAATTTGATTTAACGACGTAGAGCTGCTTGTGACAATACAAACATATGGTAGCAGTATTGCTGGAACTTTATTTATATTACAGAATATAATGATGATTATAATGTGCTTTTATATGTAGAATTTCTTCAAGTTGATGGCATTCCACGAGTGAGAAGGTCATCCCCACCAATATTAGCAAGTTGGTACGTGTTATGCTTTGATATCTTCACAACGGTATAGGGTTCCTCTCATTTTGGGTTGAGTTTGCCAACATTCTTGGACACCTTCACCTTTTTAAGGACAAGGTCTCCAACTTTAAAGCAATGTAGCCTAACTGTTTTGTTGTAGTTGTCTGCCATCTTTAACTTGTAGCACTATATGGTGTTATAAGCTTCTTACCTTTGCTCATCAATAGTCTCGAGGTCGAGCTTCCTTTCTGATGTGTTCCTGAGCGGGTGGAAGTAAATGACTCGAGTTGTATGTTGTATGAGTTCTGAGAAGATGACTGCCTTGAACCCATAGACCAGACTATAAAGGCTGTGACCTGTGGCTATACGGGGAGTTGTCTTGTATGCCCACAACACTCCTGGAAGGTCATCTACCTAACTTGACCTAATATCTTATATCTTAGCTTTCAAATGGTCGAGGATTGTTTTGTTTGTCACCTCTATCTAGCCATTTGCCTGAGGATTATCCACTAAAGTGAAATGTTGTGTGATTTCCAAGGTTTCACACCAATTTTTGGTACTTCTACTTTGAAACTGAGTCTCATTGTCTAAAATGAGGATCTTAGGTAAGCCAAAAAGATAGATGATATTTTTCCAAATGAAACTCTTGATGGCCGCATTGGTTATCTTTGGAAAGGCCTCGACCTCGACCCACTTAGTAAAGTACTCAACCACCACAATTATAAATTTTTGCTAACCCGTTAACTTTGGTAGTGAGCCTAAAATATTGATCCTGCACTAGTCAAATGGCTAAGAAATTTGAACATTAACCATGGGTGCGGGAGGTTTGAATGGACTTGGCATGATGAGCATTTTTGAGCAAAATCAACAGCGTCCTTCAGTAATGTCAGCCAAAAGTATTCATACCTAATAATTTTATGCATAAGGGATCTTCTCCCAGAATGGTTCATACACATACCTACGTGGATGTCTTGTAATACTTCATGAGCCTGGTTAGGATTCAGGTACCTTAGGGGCAGTCCAAAGATCGACCTCTTATACAGTTGGCCATGCTCATCGAGCGCAAACTTGATAGCTTGTCTTTGAAGGTGACGAGCCTCATTCTTATCTTTGAGGACTATACCATGATCGAAGTAGAGTTTTATCAAATCTTGCCATGATAGAGCTGTCTCCTCGATACTCCCTACCAGGTCTCCTTAGGTAAGCCGATTGATGGCCTATCAGCAACTAAAAATGTTATCATCTTGTCTCTTGTACCTCTAATCGAGTTAGCAAATTTGGATAGGGCATCCATATGCTCATTCTCAAATCGAGGTACCAGACTAAGGTGAACTTTTTGAATGATTACTGCAATTTTCCAACCTCCGCCAAGTACTGACTCATTATTAAATCCTTAGCTTCAAAATTTTCCTCAACTTATTCTACTACCAACTGAGAGTCTATGATTACAGCCAAGTGATTGACACCTTGATCAAGTCCCGTACTCATTCCAGTAAGGAGAGATTCATATTCTATCTCATTATTAGCACCTATGTAGTCGAGTTTGATCACAAAATCATACTCCTTCGCTACTGGGGAATGGAGAGCTACTCCCATTCTTTCTCCTAAACTGGTCGATGATCTATCGATGTGCAAAGTCCAAGTGAAAGGGGCTTCACTACTTTTTTCAGGTAGGTTAACGCATTCGGCGATGAAGTCCGCCAAGACATGCGCTTTGATGGTTGTTATAGGTTGAAATGTGATATCAAATTCTCTCAATTCAATGGCCCATTTGGTTAGCATGCCAAAGGTATCTGACTTCGACGACACTTGCTTCAACGGCTGGTTAGTTAGCACTATCATGGTATGAGATTGAAAATATGGATACAGCTTTTGAGCTACAATGATTAGCGCCAAGGCAAACTTCTTGATCTCCAAGTAGTAATGTTCTGGTCTTTGGAGTGACTTACTGTAATAGTAAATTGATCAATAACTTTCCTCTCTAGTCGAGACTAAAACCAAGCTGATCGATGCCTCTAAGACAACTAAGTATATATGAAGTACTTCTCCCAGTTCAAGGTTTGTGAACATAAGGACGAGGTCAAGTACTATTTTAATTTAACCAGAGCCCAATCATAATGTTCGTTCCACTCAAAACCTAACTTCTTGGCATTTTTGAGAATTTTGAAGAAAGGTAGGCTCTTATCAGTCAATCGAGTGATGAATCTCCCAAGGGCAATAATCTTTTCAACCAGCTACTACACATCTCTAACTGTTCGAGGTGAGGTAATATCCAAAATGGCCTGAATCTTTTGTAGATTGGCCTTGATGCCTTGTTGACTAACCATGTAACAAAAAAATTTACCTCATCGAACTCTAAATGAACACTTGATTGGATTCAGTTTTAGACCAAATGCTCTTATTGTAAAAGTGTGATTGAGGTCGAACAAATGGTCTTGGGCTTTTTTTGTCTCTATGATCATGTTGTTGACATACAATTCCATAGACTTGCTTATTTTATTCTTGAACATAAAGTTGACCAGCCTCTGGTAAGTTGCGCCAGCATTTTTAAGTCCAAAAGGCATGATCAAAAAGTAATAAACTCCATCAAGAACCACAAAAGAGGCTTTATTCCTATCTTTAGGGGCCATGAATATCTGATGATACCCTCGGAATATATCCATCATACTCAATAACACACAACCAGCCATGGAATCTATTAGTAAATTTATTTAAGGCAAGGGGTAAGGATCCTTAGGGCAAGCTTTACTCAAATCTGTGAAATCATTACACATGCGCCATTATCCCTTATTCTTTGGGACGAGTACAATATTATAAAGCCAAGATGGATATTGAAATTTCTACTTTATAACCTGCATCTAAGAGTTTCCTAACTTTCTCTTTGATGATTTGGGTTCTCTTGGCATTAAATATCCTCATCTTCTACTTGACCAACTTGTATGAGGGATCGATATTGAGGTGGTGTATGATCACATTAGGGTCGATTCCCTGGATGTCAGATGCTTTCCAGGAAAGGATGTCGATATTTCTCCTTAGAAAATCAATCATAAGATACTCCAAGTGGGGCCCCATATCTGTCCCGATTCGAGTTATCTTGTTGGGATTTTCTTATTCCAGCTCAACTGTCTTAAACTCCCCTACGAGCTCCACTCAGGTATCATCCAACTTTTTCTTCTGGTGGGCTTAGCTCTCATTTGATTTTGCTATAGGGGCGTCCCTCGAGGTCTTCAATTGCTGTCGAGTTTTCTGCTTGCTTAACTCGACCAAAATTTTGTAACACCACCAAGCTTTCTTGATGTTACACAATAGTTCACCTGTGTTAGTTGGGGTCAAAAATTTGTTCTTCATATGATAGGTCAACACAATTGCATGAAATTCATTAAGAGCTGGTCGATCGATTATAACATTATAAGTGAATAGGGCATCGACCACCAAATAGTTTACCATCAAAATTCTTCTCTAGGGCACCTCCCTAAATGATGTCGAGAGATTAATGGACCCTTCTAGAATGAGTTTTGACCCCCCAAACCTGACCAGAGGGGTACGCATATGTTTAAACCTCAACAACCCTAAGTTCATTCCTTTCAGTGTGGAAAGGAAGATGATATTGGCTGAGCTATTGTTATTGACCAGAAATTTTCTTACTTCAAAGTTGGTAATCTCAATGGAGACTACCATGGGACAATCATTTTAATGGTCGATATTTTTTCCTTTGAGGTGGACCAGGTCATCGTCAGTGAATAAAAAGGGCTTTGCACTTGTTGATAAATAGAATATTATTTCGATTAGCGAGGATTTGGTCAACTCTAGACTCTTCTAAGTCTACCTTCTTGCTAATTTTGAGTCCCCCCCAGTGAAACCTCCTGCAATCATGTCAATTACTCTTCAAATGGGCAAGTGGTCCTCTTGGGTGGGCTTTTTTCCTTTATCCTTCCTCCTCAAGCTGATCGACTTTTCTCTATGGGGAGTCCAATTAGTTTTGCCCTTTTCAGTTTGTGTGTCAACGGCCACACATTTTTTGAGATGGCCCTATCTAATGAGCCTCTCAATTTTGTCCTGAAGATTGAAGCATTCATATGTGTCATGCCCCTTTTTATTTATGAAAGTGACAATATTTATTCAATTTTTTTATTACTTTCATCTCCGATAGCTTCCGCAATTTCTTGAGGAGATTTTCATGTTGGATGGCAAACAGGACTTCTTTCCTTAGGATATTCAGTGGAGTATAGTTGTGGAAGTACTTTATTGGAGATCGACCCTCTCCCTATGTTTCTGGTCGTCCCTCTTCTTATTTTTCTTTTTGTTGAGCTCAGAGTTTTCAAACTTCATCTTTTTCATCTTCTCTTGGGTAATATATCTCTCTACTAGGTCAAGCAATTCCTCCATTAACCATTGGCTCTCATGCACCAAAGCATTGATACATTCTTTGTGTCTGAGTCTCAAGAACAACACGTTAATTAGGAACTTGATCCTAGGGTTATCTATCTTCAGGACCTCTGTATTGAACCTCATAGAAAAGTTACAAAGGGACTTTTCCTCATTTTGCTTGACCGTATGGAGATGAGTATAGGGGAGTGTCATCTTTCTTCGACTGGCAAACTGGTGCAGGAATTTATTACAGAGCTGATCGTAAGAGTATGTCAATGAGGGCTCCAGCTTAATTAACCAATCAAGTGTTATGCCTAAAATGTGGTCACCAATATCTTTGTATGGATGTACTCATTATGCCCATACAGTTGCATCACATGTCCAAACTGCATCAAATGCTCGTTGGGATCTGTTGAGTCATTGTACCTTAAAAATTCGATCGAGACCTTGGGGTCGACTACAATACACTCATTGATAATCTCCTAGATAAAAGGAGAGCCTCTTTCTCGATAAGACCTTTGGGGGCCTCTTGGTTAGGCAACCTTTCTGTGTTTCTTCTCAAGATCTCGTTGAGGTACTTATTTAGCTATTGCATTTGGTAGGAAATTTTTTCCCATTCCTTTCGATCAACTTGAGTAATATTTTGATCAAAATGAGTTCTCACACACTCGACCCTATCGCGCTGTGGGGCTTGAATAGGTCGGGCCACATGGTCTGCAGATTTCTCCACTTCTTCACGTTGGTCATGTTTAGAATGTTCAATCTTATCGCGCTACAGGGTTCAATTAGGTCGAATGTGGTGGTGGTCTACGGAGTCAATAATTTTCTCCCTTAGCTCTAATCACCCCCTCTTTTCCTGGGGACACATGGGGCTAGCTTCTCATCTAGCTAGTGGCCACCCGGACTTCTGGCGACTACGACTATCTTGGGGGGACCCCTCCACTGGCAGAGATAGTTACAAAGTTACACTACCAGTTAAGGCTAGCACGATCGTGTGCTTGTTCAATGCTACAAAAAATTGAGCAGAGATTTGTTCATATATAAACTGCATTAGTTGAGGCATGGTCAGCATTACAACTTGCACATACAAGGCGCTGGGGCCTGGGATATTGAACTTTGCTGGGGCAAAGAGGAAAGTGGAGACGCTGACCTCCTATTATTATCCTCCCTCTCAGATGTGGTTATTTTAGTGTTCACCATGTTCTCAGTTGTAATCTCAAGGTTTCCAACAAACGGTGTTAAAATGATGACGTTGAAAGTTATATTTAGTGAATAAGGTAGTGTTTGGGCTACTTTAACTAGGGGGTCAAACGATCTAACAGTGATATTCTTCTAGGGCTGAGATCAGCAACCAATAGCAAATGTTAAACTAGCCGAGGTACCTCCGGCTAAGGCACTCCGATGCTCAAGTTAGTACTAGTCGAATGAGGTAATCAAGCAGTAGAGTAAAAATGTATAGTGTATATGGCATACCCATAAAGTGACTGGCAGTGAGATATTTATAGCCTTCTCCTGGTAAGTGATATATCTAAGATGCCCCTATCAAGTCTAGAGGTCTTTTGTCCTTGCCTAAGGGTTATTGGTCATTTTCAATTCTAGTACTATTCTAGGTGGCATCATCTTTTACTTTTTAGGGTGAATAGTACTCTGGGGGTGCCCTTCCCTGGCAGAGTTGGTGGTAAAGTTGTTGGTGACAAAATTGGTGGCAAAGGTTGTACTGGGGCAACACGCACTATTAATATGAAAGCATGCTGCCTATCAAAGCATTAAATGCGGCAAGGATAAAAGTCAACACTGGAGTGAGCATTCTGAATGATTATATTAGCCAGACAATGTGGTCAACCATAGGGATAGCTATATGGACAAAGTGGCCCGAAGCCTCCCATTAGGTATGGTCAAGAACTACTCACTCAACCAAGCAGTTGTGGTTGAATAAATCAGCCTAACTGCGTCTTTAAGTGCCATTAGGCCTTGGATGTTAAGTGGGCCTGAAAACCTTTCTAGAGTCAATAGCTTGTTGGGTTGGGCATGTTAGGCTATTCCATATCAGTCGCCATATTTCAATTTTCACCTTTTTAAGTCCAATTTTCCACAATTTTAGTCTTTTTTTACTATAACATTGACTTAATTTTGTTGAAAATTGGCACACCTCTATCACATGACCAAACAATGGGGGCAACTCACCATGTGTCACTGGAAATCCATGTTACCAAACCTAGTTAGTCACTCTCCACCACGTCAGCCACATGTACCAAAATGCCATCATAAAAAAAAAAAAGCCACCTTAGCTACCACATCACGTTATGTTGGTAGGAAAATTACTAGGGCTCATCTTCTTCATCAAGTGTTCTCCAGTTCCAAATGCCAATGAAATCCCAAAGCTCCCATTTCTTCTTTTTTCCTAAATCTCATACCTTACTCTCGAAAGTGAAGTGTGAAAATGGCTAGCTCTTTCTTCTCATTGTCCACCAAATCTTTTGAATCTCTAATATGTTACTATAGGTTGAAGGTGCAAGTGCGGATGTCTCGAACCGAGTTTAATCTAAGTAGAAGGTTCCATTCTTGTCCACATTAGATAGGTTTATAGCTCTTAATGTGAAATATGTAAAAGATTATCAATGAAATCCGGGCATAAGGTTCAATTATCAATTTTTTTCTTTTTTCTTTTCACAAAGAAATAGGTGTGTTTTTATTCAATGGACAAATCCACATATCTATGTTAGGGACACAAACAAGCTGAGTCAAGCCGAGCTTTGACAATTTTTTTAGTCTAAAGCTTGAGCTCGAATCAAATGAATCGAGATTGAGCTTGATGAGCTAAAGAAATTGAGGCTTGAGCTCAGCTCAAGTAATTGTCCAAGTTTGGCTTGACTCAATTCATTAGCCTTAAACTCATAATTAAGCTACAAGCTCAAGTTCAGCTCAGGCTTGAGCTAGGAAAGTTAAATTATTTTATATAGGCTCACGAGCCTATGAATAAGAATTATTTAGTTCGAGCTCCACTCGAGCTTGAATTCTTTGATCTCGAGCTTTAACACTTTTCGAGCTAACTCGTCGGCTCACAAGCTGGCTCGGTTCATTTGCAAGATCAAAAAATATAATTCTAGGACTTATTCATAGAACAAATACAATGGAGGTTGAAATGGCAAGGTTGAGGAGGAGAATGAGCAAGATTTTGCAAACGATAATGGTATCTTGGTTGTGTTGTGCAATTCTTTGGCTTAGTTGTAAATTGAATGTATTCTAGGTGCTTAGTACAAGCTATGTAATCTGTACATCCTAGGTGTTTGATGGAGTTAGTTTAAAAAGGTAGGATTTTATGAGTTAAGATAGAAAGTGGTTGGACGATGGAGTTCCAAGTTGGTGGAGTTGCACATTTTGATGCCAATGAATTTGCTGTATGTAGGAGTTGGTTGTATTTAAATTGAAATGTTTAATGAATGAACAAAATTTGATGGAATTAAAATGTTAATGAATGAAATTATCCTATTTTGATGATTAAAGTTATTCCACTTGGGTATGAGCACAAAGCATTCTAAGTGCAACACTAAGTGCATGCCATATTAAGTACATCTTTGCCAAAAAATAACTACAAAAATAAGTCGCAATACCCACCTTCTAAGTGATCAAAACCTACCTAAACCAGTCTCAAAACTTGCTAAAATCAAGTGATGAAAACTTGTCAAAAACAAGTGATAAAAATCTACAAAAAAATAAGGGATCACAAAAACTATCAAATATTCCAAAATCAACCAATACTAAGAAATGGAAAATTCTATCTACTAGTCCCATACCAAAACAAAAAAAATTAATCACAGAAAGCAATAAAAGAGCTCCAAAGTACCAACAAAAATTTTGCATAAGAGCAATTAAATTTCATTTAACCTGACCATCCAACAAAATGCCATAGTATTATTTTACAAAACAAATCCTTTCACTTGCATAAAGCAATTAGCTGGAAAAAAGATAGTCGCTCTACATTACATATTGTTCAGTCACAAAAAATTGGAAATGTCTAAGCCAAAATCAGATTATCCCATAGAATCTACTGTTCAAAGGACAAAAAAATTCCTTTCACATATTTAGTGTTCAATTTTTCTTCCTTTTTCTAGCTCTATTCTTCTTGCCATTTATGTTGTCCATTGCTATGTTGAGGTCACTCAAGATCACAGGCTTGAGTAGGATATCTTGAGATGGTTGAGGGCCATTATTTTGTGAAATTTGCAATTGCTGGAACATACTTAGACCTTGAACCTTGGATAGGGCTCATAGTGAGTATTCCCTTGTTTTGTTCTAAGAAAAGTTCTCCAAAAATATGTTAGACACTTCATACACAAACTCTAGACACTTCATACATAAACTCTAAACTTGCCATACCATACCTTTCCACCGTACATTGCTTTTTTTCTTCCTTGAATTATTTTCTTTATTTTGTGTAGCTCTCTTCCTCACCTATTAAAAGCAAAAAAATTAATTAAAAGAAATAAAACCAAAGAAGCAAGTGGAGTTGTACAAAGGTGTCACTTAAAACCACTTAAACTAAATTTAAACTAAACTTAAAACCACTTAAAACTACTTAAACTAAACTTAGAAACACTTAAAGTTCCACTTAAGACCACTTATAGTACACTTAAGCTAAATAGAAAACCATTTCAACTTTAACTTAAACTAAAGTTAAACTAAACTTGAAACCACTTAAAAATTTCCACTTAAAATCACTTAACCTAAACTTAAACTACACTTTAAATCACTTAAAGTTCCACTCAACTACTTAACTAAACCAAACTTAAAACTACTTAAAGTTCCACTTAAAACCACTTAAACTAAACTTAAGATGAAACTTATACACATTACCTCCTGTTTCTTTCTAGCTACGGCTGCAAGTGCTCCTAACTCAAAGGAGTCAACTAACTTATTCGTGGTCCCAACCTGTACAAAACACATAAATAAATGTTAATTAAAAAAATAAAACTTTAACTTCAACTTAAATTTAAAATTAAAATTCAAAACCTCACCTCATCTTTAGCTACATATGCAAGTCCTCTAATCACGCAAGTTAACTATCTCATTTTGTCCCTAACCTGTACACATAGAAGCAAGTCCTAATTAAAAAACACAAACTATAACTTTAACTTTAACTTAAGCTTATACTTAAACTGTTGACCTCATCTCTAGCTACAGATAAAAGTCCTCTAAAATCATGAAAGTTAGGTAAGTCATTATTGGCCATAATCTATACAAAACACAAAAATAAGAAGACTTGAGCATTTAGTTGCACATTACGTATTACAATATCTTAAAGAGTACATAAAATACCTATTTTTACTTCTTGGTTCTTGTTGTTCTTGTACTTTCCCTAAGAGGACAAGTGTTTAAGTTGTGGCCTATTTTATAATGGCCACATTTCATAGTTGTTTGCCTTTTCTTAACTTTACTTGGCTGCTCTTCTCTAACCCTTCCTCTTCCTCTTTTCTCTCTCTTTATTGGTTCAACCATATCCTTTCTTCTTGCTTTACTTGGTCTTTCTTTATGCTTCCAAAAATTTGGTTGCAAAGAGCGTATACACTAGGCCTCACCCCATAGCTCTTGACCATTGATCTCCTTTCTTATAGCATTAAACACTATAACGTCAATCCACATATTCCACAGGATCCCCCCTACTACAAATGACACTACATGCATGTAGTCATAGGATACCTGTGAGTTCCCACCTCCTATAGTTGCAAGTGCACAACTCCAAATCCACATAATACTACCCCCATAAATGTGTGTGATTTGATAGTGTGTGTCATCAGACTTCCTAGGTATACAGTTAGCAAAATTTTTCACATGTTCTTGAATTATCTCACTAATTGAAAGACATATCTCAACCCTCCATGACTTAACAGCCTTGTCTCTATTTTTTTTGCAATCTTGTCATAAGATATTCCCTTATCCACTTAAGCATGGTAATAATGGCCTTCTCTCAAGCATGTAGTATGGCATTGTTGAATGATTCAAAGAAATTATTCAACATCATGTCATACTTTGATATTTGTGTGAATGTGCTTGCTTCACTGTGATGGAGGATTGTCACTAAACTAATCAGCTACAACTTGATCTAGGTTTGCCATCTCCTTCACTACTTGTTTGAATTAGCCCATTGCTATGTTGTTGGCAATTTCCTAGAGTGTATCTTTGAGCATTGCCAAAGTGCATTAAATATTTGACGTAAAGCCTACACTCTAATGCATAGGAATGACAATAGAGTGGGTTAGGCTTAACCCATATCTTGCCCTACAAGACCCTATATTGCCCCTACACCGTGCCTCATCTCGTCCCATTGGGTTGGTAGGCTTAACCCGCCAACTCGAAAAGAAAAAAAAATCAAAATACATTATGTATAACGTATTAATAATCAAATTGAGTTACAAATTTGAATTTGTAATTCAAACATAATATAATTCATGTCAGATATATTTTATATAACTTCAAACCCAAAAAGTTAGGAATACACTAACAAGTTTTAAAATTCACCTAATATTGTTCAAATAAGTTAAATGAAAAAAATAAACTAAATTAACTCATCCAACATTCTTTTAACATCTTCCTCTTCATCAAGGATAGTTGCACAAATCGCTTAACTATCAAGTGTTGAACAAGTACCTAAATAAATAAATTTAAAATATTATTCTTAATTTAGAAATATATAAAATTAATCATATAATATACTATTATTATTGTATGTATATTTTATTTGGGGCGAGTTTGTGACAGATTAGGTAAAACTCATACCCTATCCCAAATCCTTCGATTTTAAAAATCATGCCCAATATACTGATTCATACCCTGTTAAGCCACCCTAAACCCGTACCTTTTAGGATGGGTAGAGTTGGGGTTCTAATTTTATCCTACCCCATTACCATCCCTATGGATGTAGGGAAGACTTTTTCAAAGGCTTAAATGAGGCCTTTATGCTTGTCATACATGAAGGTGTACTCATGTGGCCCTTTATATTCAGGTCTTATTTCAAAAGTGTTAAAAACCATATGCAAGTGTCAACTTCCTCCTTAGAAACAACTGCATGTGCTAGGGTATAGCATGTTGTTAGAGTCAATCCCAACAATAGTTAAAAAGACACCTTTATAAGGTCCAGTAAGGTGGCATCTATCTACATCTTTCCTGAAATCCCCTTTTCAATGCCCCAAAGCAACAATAGAAATGACATAATTTTTTGGACCCTGAGCTTTCATCTATTCCTAACATAATTGTGGAGACTAGATTAGTTCTCCTCAACTATGTTGCATATTCCCACAGCTTAGAATACTATAATGCAAGGTCTCCCTTAATAATCTCTAGTACTTTGCTCTTAACTTTATAAGCTTGATCCTATGATAGACAAACCCATATTTCTTCCATGATTTCAAGTCTAAAGCCCTCAATTGATCTTTTAGGTCTGTCTTCAACTTATTTATAAATCTTTCTATTAAATGACTGAATTTTAGATTAGACACTTCAAATGTTGGCTTACATTTATGTGTTGGATTATATGTTAAAACCTAAAAAATGGATTCAACCTTCACCTTCTAAGCATGGATCTTCCACTCACACCTTTCCTCTTGACATTTTGTGTATATTCTATTATTATTTTTTTAACATTTCTCAAGCTCTTAACATCGTCTGTATGGATTGCTTTCCTATACACATTCTTATTCTTGAACTTCATCTCTAATTCAAACTTAGAGACAAATAGCAAGTTTTAGCTAGTCTTCATAGAAACAATGTCATTTACTTCTTCCCCATTATCCCAAACAATGTTATCTTCAATTTCACTTTCACTTTCACTATCTCTATCGTCCCCTAACACTGTGACTCTTTTCTCCACTCCCACTCGCAACTTACCTGTCTCATTGCCTACCCATTCCTCTTTAAGATCCACATTTTCTTTAAACAACACATCACGGAAATCCTCACTCTTACTACCATTTTCAATGTTATAGTCACTATCCTCACCGTCATCAGTATTTTTATTAGTTACGTACGACATCATTATTGTCATAATTAATTTCAAAGCTTTGGTCATAATTCCATAATCTCATCATTTTTAGCTCTTATTCAGATCAACTTCAATAACTTGGGTGTCACTACCTAAATAATCCCCAAGTTATCTTTAGGTGATTTAGGTTGCTGTGTATCATTTTCAAGCCCTAAATCCTCAAAGTCTAAGCCTAAATCCACTTCAATTTGTTGTGTATCTCTTACATGTTCAACAAGTTCAGAAGCATCTATAGAAGTTTTTTCTGGTGCTAAGTTTGTCACATTTTTAGTCTCTACTACTGTAATATTAGCATAGACATCAACCTATCTACCTTTGTTTTAATAATCCTCCACTAGTTTAAAACTATGTTCATTTTAATGCTATATATTCTACTTTTGTCCACCTTTATACTATCAGAAAATAAGTCCAAATTTTTTATGTTCATTTCCTAAGTAGAAATATAATTAAACTTAGCAACAATACCCCAAACATAATCAGACTTAGCAACACTTCCCCCAACATATTTTGCCACCAAACAAGTAAGAACTGACACCCATAATATAGCAACTGTCATTATATTTATCTTAGAATCTTCAACAGCACTTGCAAAAAAAATAAGAAATTACATAAATAATAAAGTTTGGGGCCACATTCACTGGAAGAAAATAGTAAAAGTAAAATTAATGTGCATGAGATCACAAACGAATACCAAACACAACAAACACAAATGAAAATTGCACAAAAAAAATGTAAGTTTTGGTCTTTGTTTACATTTGAGGGACCAAATTATCATAACAAGAATAAAATTTAAGATTGACTTAATAGCCAACATTGATAGAATAAGGCATTAAGAAAAAAAACTAAAAAACTCTAACTCATGTTTGCAAACATACATATTAAGGACCGCATTGACTAATATTTTGCTTAAAAGTAAACAAACATTCACAAAAAAGTCATTAAGAAAACTCTAAACTCGAAAACTCATCGTGCTAAGAGCAGGCAAACAAATATGTCTCCAAGCACGCTGAAACACCATCTCCACTGCTTCCTTCGACTCTCCTTACTTGATATCACTTATGTTATGTTCGGGTTTATAGAAAGAATAAATCTTTTGAAACAATCGGAAATTTTTTTGAGTTTAATTTGGGATTTTCGCATTTACTTCATTTTTAGGGCAAAGATACCTTATTTTTTATTTCTTCATTTGATTTGTCTTACATTTTTTATTTTTTAATTGAGGTGGTGTTTTTAATTGATGTGGCATTTCAATGACATTTTGGTACACGTGGCAACTGACGTGGTGGGGAGTGTCCAACTAGGCGTGGCGACATGGATTTTTGATTACACATGGCTAGTTTCCCCCAATTTTTCAATGAGGGTGGCGTAACAATTTCCGGCAAAATTGAGCCAGTTCTCAACAGAAAGGGCTAAAATTTTGTAGAAGATTGAAGTAAATGTGGTGAAAATTGAAATATGGTGGGAATTTTTAAAAATTGAAAATTACTAATGCCCTTTTTCTACATAAACGACACAGATAGTTTGAGTTTGTGTACATAGAAAACTGAGGTGAACAAACAAATATGCACAGAATCATGCAAGTTATTCATACATCATTACTTATATTACGAAACAACTTTTTTCCCCTCATTTCATCATCTTCAGCAAAAATTTTGGGTTTTGATTATCATATATTAAATAATTATCCGCGCAAATCTTTTCTCTATTCATAAAGACCAAAAACACACACATAAAAGAAGGTCAAAAAAATCCTTACAATGACTGTATCTAAATCGCACCACTAAAAAAGTTTCCCACCGAATTGAAGAATTTTCCAATCATCACTTCCATTTCTCTAATGACTGAATCGATGCTTATCAATTTGTTCTTTCTTCCTTTTCTTTTCTGTTAAGAAATATTTCGCGTGAGAACAAAAATTTGAAAAGGCTTATGCTAATTTGTACTTGGTTTAGGGTGTGAGAAAACAAGCCCGTTACCAAAATCGTGAAGTTCAAACCCAATTTTCTATGCAGATCTGCGTCGCCTATGTAGGATTTGGATCCAACTCCACTAGTAAATTTGAAAGGCAAAATTGGTCATCTAACTAGAGTGCACAAGCAATTTTGTATTTTATCTTTTTGAGCTATAAGATTAGTACATCACCTTTTGAAAATTTGGCAATTTAAGAATAAATTGAGCCCAAAAGTCATCCGACAATGGCTCGAGCCTACGTGGTGTCTGATCTGGCCTCACGTGGTGCATCAGTCTTGACGTCCTCCTCTCTTGCATGGCATTTGGCGCGGCAACTCCTCTTGCCATGTTAGCATATTTATTACACCTACACAAAACAGAAAAAAATAAAAAATAAAAATAAAAACCAAAAAAAGCAAAAAATAAAAAAAAATAGATAAATATATATATATATATACACACACATATATATATATACATGCATTCACATATATTTGACTTGCCAAATCATCAAATTAAATGTAACTAAATTTCTTAAAATATTTAAAACTTACACATCAGAATTTAAATATTAAATATACTTCAAATTTATAATATTTTATTTTATACTAATTTAGCATCTAATTTTTTTTTTTAAAATCTAATTCATCACTTTAGGCCATATAATTTTAATAATTTTAAGTTACATATTTAATAATGTTAAAAGAGTAAACATATTTAAAAATTTAATTAAAATTTGTTGAATTTATTTATTAAATTAAAAATGAAATATAAATTAAACAATAAAAATTTAAGTCTATCCTCTTAACAATACAATTCTAATTTACATAATAATGTTAAAATAAAAAATATATTTAAAATAAATTAAATATAGTCATTATAATATTTAAATTCATAAATAGAATTTATTTAACTAAATTATTTTAGAATATTTATGATTTGAATTTTACTACGTAGTTTACAATTATATAATTAAGAGGATAAATTTAAATTTTTATTATATAATTTTTATTTTATTATATTATATTTGAATAATAATAATAATATAAAAAATAAAAAAAATAAAAAAAGAAGACAACGACGACCAAGACAAACCGCCAAGGCCTCTTCCTCCATACACACCCCTCCCCCTCCTTTCCCTAAACTTGGCCACCGGCCAAAGGCTACCTATCGCTCAGTGATGGAATTAATTAGGACTCTAAATAGTATGTTAAGTGGAAAATATATGAGAATTTGTTTGGGATTTTAATCCCACATTGAAAAAAATAAGTAAAAGAGAGTCCCTTTATTAGGTAAATCTCTTATTAAGCTTTTAAACTCTTTTAAGGTTTTTGGAGAGTGTCCAAGTGCATGGGAATTATATATATATATATATAATTTAATAATCAAGACTTAGCACTTAGCACTTTGCACGACGCGACGTGGATTAAATTCTAGTTGTATTTTAATCCAGCACTTAATTAAATACGTGATTTAATCTAATTATTTAAATTACGTTTTTAATCAGAAACAATATAACTGTTAGAAAAAGACAAAACTATTATGATTAATGTGTTATTTAATCCAACAGTCATAACTGTGTGAATGGTTGCTGTAATCTTATATAAGTGAATTAATCCACACAAATTATTAAGTAATTTTTTTAGAAGCAAAGTATTATTATTCTCCTGCAAAAGATTTTTTATACTCTTTTCAATCATTCTCAACACTAACAGAAATTCTTAAGTAGGAATTTCAGAGTGCTAATTGCAATTCTTAGGGTGCCTTAATTGAATCCTAGAGGTGAATTGTCATAGTCCCTGCAGCACAGATAGTGGGGGCAATTATCACCTTAAGGACAGTGTAGGAGTTCTCTACACGCAATTAGGCACATCAGACTTCCAATTCTATTCAATACCTTTTAATTAGCATTCTTAAGGTGATAAGTGAGAAGATGGAAGGAAGGACAGAAAGTTCATTTCAAGTGGTGGATCAAAATATGGTGAGATTGGACCGGTTTGATGGGATAAACTTCAAGCGATGGAGAGACAAGTTAATGTTCATGCTCACTGCATTGAAGATAGCTTATGTGTTGGATCCAAATTTAAAAGATCTTCCAGCACTGCAGGATAACAATTCGGAGGCACTCAAGGCTGAAAGAAAGAAAAGACAGGATCATGAAGTATTATGCCGAGGTCACATCCTCAACACATTGTCTGATCGCTTGTACGACCTTTTCACCAATGTTCA